>JASPKP010001641.1:25000-27313 GCA_030674155.1 Stramonita haemastoma | reverse complement strand
CTGCCCTGCTCCTGGCAGGGCGGGGGGAGGGGAGGGGGGTGCACGAGGGGAAGGGTGGTGGTGACCACTCACAGGTGAGGGAGGGAGGAGAGAGGAGGAGGTGGTGTTGGGGGTGGCTCTGGTTTTGGCTGGTGGTTCTGATACTACACCTGTCCCAACAACAACAACAAAGAATTCGAGTCAGTACTGTCTGTCTCTGTCTGTGTGTCTGTCTGTGTGTCTGTGTGTCTGTGTGTCTGTGTGTCTGTGTGTCTGTGTGTCTCTCTTTCTCTCTCTGTCTCTCTCTGTGTCTCTGCCTCTCTCTGTCTCTCTGTGCCTGTCTGTCTGTCTGTCTCTGCGTCATTTTAATCTCTGCGCTGATACACCTGTTCAAAAAAAAGAAGTCAAGTCAGTACTCTCTGTCTCTCTGTCTCTGTGCCTTCCTGTCTCTCTCTCTCTGCATCATTATCTGTTTCTCTGTCTCTGTCTCTCTCTGTCTCTGTGCCTGCCTGTCTGTCTGTCTCTCTCTGCATCATTCTCTATCTGTTTCTCTGTCTCTCTCTGTCTCCCTGTCTTCCTGTCTCTTTCCATCTCTCTCTCTCTCTCTCATTCCTAACCTGACTGGGACTGAATGTTAAAAAAAAAACACACGCGTGTTTATTCATTATTATTTATTTATCTATTTGTATTTATTCTTTTATACTGAGGATGATGGAATAAGTATTAAAAAAAATACTATTATCCTTCCCCCCCCACCCCCCCAACATTCCTATTCTAACCCCCTCCTTCTTCCTTCTCCCTGCATCCCCCTCCAGCTCCCTCTCCCCCCCCCTCTCTCTCTTTTCCCTTCCCATTCCCTCCTCACCCCTCTCCTTCCATCCTACTTCCCTTGTCCTTCTTCTTTTCTTCCCTCCCCTTATCCTTCTTCCCCCTCCCCGGCACAAACATGGGAAGATAGACAACACATCTCCTCCATACAGGATTAGAGGTTAGGGGCAGATCCCCTATTGACCTGCAGTTCCTAACTCAAAGCTTAACTTGCTGTCTTCAAACTTTTAAAACTTATATATCAGACTAACAATTCCACAATTTAAAGGTGTCTTTTTCTATATCTCTTCAGAATTTGAAAAGAAAAGCTTACTTAAAAACATTTTGGTCTATTACACCTCGTTTCAGATAGCTAAACAGCACAGTCTACAATTTTACGTAAAAACTGATGCTTCATTTCCATTACATACACGTTTCTCTGGAATTCTCAGCGATTTCAAACAATAAAAAATAATCTCACTCTTTATAATAGCCTTTGAGGGGAGGTAATATTGCCTTAAAATGCTTTATCAGGCACGTAGAATGTGTCAAAAACTCTAAATACAGTTGAGCAACATTCTTCTTCAGCATAACTTAACTGTCTTTTTTTATTCAAAAATTAAAATGCCATAAGATTTCCAACCAAGCATTAAGATTTTACATCGATTTCTCAGTAATCATCAACAGCTTGTTGAAATTGGGCCTAGGAGATCGACCTTATTACCCGTGAAATATGGAATACCACAGGGATCAACACTAGGACTACTTCTTTTCTCTATCTCTAATAATAACAACCTACCTCTGCATATTTATTGTTTAGCTCAAATATTTGTTGATGATACATCAATTCAATGTAACAGCAGTGGTCCAAACCAGCTTGTGAGTGATATGCAGGCATATATCAATAAACTTATTGAATAGACAGAATTCAATCATATGTCTTTTATTTAAAATACAAAAAGTGTATGTTTATAACCACTCGGCAAAAAAGACAGAAATTGCATCCTCTGATGGTGCCACCACAAAACGAGTTCATCACAAAATGACAAACAAATAGCATTAAAACCTCAAAACATTTTTTAAAACTATATCAATTTTATTAAAATACACAATGTACACATGTGAATTACAACAAATGAATTTTCAAGAAATACCTGCACATCTTATGAATTTTGAGAGACAAGAGAACTTTTTGAGATTGACATTTCACAAGTGTTCAAAATTTATAACTGGACAAGGGTTGAAGAAAATGCTGAGGACTGAAATCTTGTTGTAAATTTATAAAGTGGGAACAATCCATCATAAAATAAAATTCATCCTCTAAAATAGACATATTGTATTTTGAACACATTCTTTATTCATGTGGTATGTTATGGAAATGTCCATCCTCAATTGGAAGCTTGTGACAACTAAAACAGGAGAACAGTGATGATGGCAGGCTTTCCTTGGGTGGACGGGATAGCCAAGTGGTCAGAACATTGTGCTCGCAATTTGATGACCTGGTTTGATTCCCGTTCTAGGGGATTT
>JASPKP010001641.1:12500-20000 GCA_030674155.1 Stramonita haemastoma | reverse complement strand
GAATGATCTGTGGAATCTAGGAGAGAGACAGATAACGAAACGTTGCCCACGGTGAGGTACAGGAACTGGAGGCAGTGGGGACCCCCTGTCACCTCACACCACCTACGGGTCTCCAACAGGCCTCTGGAGTCCTGCAGTCCCGCGTAATGGATACTGGTGTTATATTGACCATCTGAAACACAGAACGTTATTGTCATTGAAGTGAAACAAAGAACGTTATTGTCATCGGTACTATACTGAAACACAGAACGTTATTGTCATCCATGTTATATTGACCATCTGAAACACAGAACGTTATTGTCATCGGTGTTATACTGACCATCTGAAACACAGAACGTTATTGTCATCGGTGTTATATTGACCATCTGAAACACAGAACGTTATTGTCATCGGTGTTATATTGACCATCTGAAACACAGAACGTTATTGTCATCGGTGTTATATTGACCATCTGAAACACAGAACGTTATTGTCATCGGAGTGAAACACAGAACGTTATTGTCATCGGTGTTATACTGACCATCTGAAACACAGAACGTTATTGTCATCGGTGTTATACTGAAACAAAGAACGTTTTTGTCATCGGTGTAATACTGACCATCTGAAAAACAGAACGTTTATTGTCATCGGAGTGAAACACAGAATGTTATTGTCATCGTTGTTATATTGACCATCTGAAACACAGAACGTTATTGTCATCGGTGTTATATTGACAATCTGAAACACAGAACATTATTGTCATCGGTGTTATACTAACCATCTGAAACACAGAACGTTATTGTCATCGGTGTTATATTGACCGTCTGAAACACAGAACGTTATTGTCATCGGTGTTACACTGAAACACAGAACGTCATTGTCATCGGTGTTACACTGAAACACAGAACGTTATTGTCATCGGTGTTACACTGAAACACAGAACGTTATTGTCATCGGTGTTACACTGAAACACAGAACGTTATTGTCATCGGTGTTACACTGAAACACAGAACGTCATTGTCATCGGTGTTACACTGAAACACAGAACGTTATTGTCATCGGTGTTACACTGAAACACAGAACGTTATTGTCATCGGTGTTACACTGAAACACAGAACGTTATTGTCATTGGTGTTATACTGAAACACAGAACGTTATTGTCATCGGTGTTACACTGAAACACAGAACGTTATTGTCATCGGTGTTACACTGAAACACAGAACGTTATTGTCATCGGTGTTACACTGAAACACAGAACGTTATTGTCATTGGAGTGAAACACAGAACGTTATTGTCATCGGTGTTACACTGAAACACAGAACGCTATTGTCATTGGAGTGAAACACAGAACGTTATTGTCATCGGTGTTACACTGAAACACAGAACGCTATTGTCATCTGTGTTATATTGAAACACAGAACGTTATTGTCATCGGTGTTACACTGAAACACAGAACGTTATTGTCATCGGTGTTATACTGAAACACAGAACGTTATTGTCATCGGTGTTATACTGAAACACAGAACGTTATTGTCATCGGTGTTATACGGAAACACAGAACGTTATTGTCATCGGTGTTACACTGAAACACAGAACGTTATTGTCATCGGTGTTACACTGAAACACAGAACGTTATTGTCATCGGTGTTACACTGAAACACAGAACGTTATTGTCATCGGTGTTACACTGAAACACAGAACGTTATTGTCATCGGCGTTATACTGACTATCTGAAACACAGAACGTTATTGTCATCGGTGTTATACTGACTATCTGAAACACAGAACGTTATTGTCATCGGTGTTATACTGACCATCTGAAACACAGAACGTTATTGTCATCGGTGTTATATTGACCATCTGAAACACAGAACGTTATTGTCATCGGTGTTATATTGACCATCTGAAACACAGAACGTTATTGTCATCGGTGTTATATTGACCATCTGAAACACAGAACGTTATTGTCATCGGAGTGAAACACAGAACGTTATTGTCATCGGTGTTATATTGACCATCTGAAACACAGAACGTTATTGTCATCGGTGTTATATTGACCATCTGAAACACAGAACGTTATTGTCATCGGTGTTATATTGACCATCTGAAACACAGAGCGTTATTGTCATCGGTGTTACACTGAAACACAGAACGTTTTTGTCATCGGTGTTACACTGAAACACAGAACGTTATTGTCATCGGTGTTACACTGAAACACAGAACGTTATTGTCATCGGTGTTACACTGAAACACAGAACGTTATTGTCATCGGTGTTACACTGAAACACAGAACGTTATTGTCATCGGTGTTACACTGAAACACAGAACGTTATTGTCCTGGGTGGGGGACCTGTGGTGGCAGGTATATAGCAGAAAAATTGTTGTGGAGGATCTGTAGTTGTGGATCTGTAGCAGAGGATCTGTAGTGAAGGATCTGTAGCAGAGGATCTGTAGTGGAGGATCTGTAGTGGAGGATCTGTAGTGGTGGATCTGTAGTGACAGGTATATAGTGGTGGATCTGTGGCAGAGGATCTGTAGTGGATGATTTGTAGTGGATGATCTGTGGCGGTGGATCTGTAGTGGAGGATCTGTAGTGGTGGATCTGTAGTGGAGAATCTGTAGTGACAGGTATATAGTGGAGGATCTGTAGTGACAGGTATATAGTGGAGGATCTGTAGTGGAGGATCTGTAGTGACAGGTATATAGTGGAGGATCTATAGTGGTGGATTTTTAGTGGTGGATCTGTAGTGGTGGATCTGTAGTGGATGATCGGTAGTGGAGGATCTGTAGTGGCTTATCTGTAGTGGTGGATCTGTGGCAGAGGATCTGTAGTGGTTGATCTGTAGCAGAGGATCTGTAGTGTAGGATCTGTAGTGGATGATCTGTAGTGAAGGATCTGTAGTGGTGGATCTGTAGTGGTGGATCTGTAGCGGATGATCTGTAGTGGTGGATCTGTAGTGGTGGATTTTTAGTGGTGGATCTGTAGTGGTGGATCTGTAGTGGAGGATCTGTAGTGATAGGTATATAGTGGTGGATCTTTAGTGATGGATCTGTAGTGGAGGATCTTCAGTGGTGGATCTGTAGTGGAGGATCTGTAGTGGAGGATCTGTAGTGGTGGATCTATAGTCATGGATCTGTAGTGGAGGATCTGTAGTGGTGTATCTTCTGCAGAGGATCTGTAGTGGTGTATCTGTTGCAGAGGATCTGTAGTGGTGGATCTGTAGTGGTGGATCTATAGTCATGGATCTGTAGTGGAGGATCTGTAGTGGCTGATCTGTAGTGACAGGTATATAGTGGAGGATCTGTAGTGGAGGATCTGTAGAGGAGGATCTGTAGTGGAGGATCTGTAGTGGAGGGTCTGTAGTGACAGGTATGTAATGGAGGATCTGTAGTGGAGGAACTGAAGTGGAGGATCTGTAGTAGAGGATCTGTGGTGGAGGATCTGTAGTGGAGGATCTGTAGTGGAGGATCTGAAGTGGAGGATCTGTAGTGGAGGATCTGTAGTGGAGGATCTGTAGTGACAGGTATATAGTGGAGGATCTTTAGTGGTGGATCTGTAGTGGAGGATCTTCAGTGGTGGATCTGTGTGGTGGATTTTTTGTGGTGGATCTGTAATGATGGATCTGTAGTGACAGGTATATAGTGGAGGATCTTTAGTGGTGGATCTGTAGTGGAGGATCTTCAGTGGTGGATCTGTAGTGGTGGATTTTTTGTGGTGGATCTGTAATGATGGATCTGTAGTGACAGGTATATAGTGGTGGATCTGTAGTGGAGGATCTGTAGTTGTGGATCTGTAGTGGAGGATCTGTAGTGCTGGATCTGATCTGTAGTGGCAGGCATGTGCAGTGTCGTTCAATAGTGTTCTTGTCACTAATCGGTTCAAGACGTTTAAGGTGCAAAGTCTTGGTCCAAAAGTAACTGGAGATTAACTTTAGTTAAACTGCTTAGCACGTCTGTTTAATATCAGCACAGATGTCAAACATTACAGGAAATAATGGCGATAAAACGGTATCGGTGAAATCAAAACTGAATGGAACGTGAGATGAGTACTCCCTTACTTAACTGGGAGTGTCCCTTGATTCAGAAGGATTATTCTGGGGAGTAAAAAATCGAACTGAATGTCAAAGTCATTCGGATGGGACTCAAAACCAAGGCCCCGTGTGCGAATGCACGCACAACATCTTGCGTACACGTTAAAACTCCGCTCCACCTTGCGGAAGAGTAGGCCATCGTGTGCCGGTAGGAGCGGATGACAAAATTATAACAAACCAGCATGCACACAGGTGTCGTGTTTAGACACCATATGGAGTCCCAGAGCGGCTCGGGGCTGTAGGTATATGGCAACGTTCTGGTGGCTCCTGCGACGGTACTGGTACTCCATAGTCTTCCGAGACTGATAGGTGCCTACTACTACTATTCTGGGGAGTGGAGTCGGCATGAAATTTAACTCCAGAGGGAAAATCTCTTTGAAAGGGTGCCTCGTTGGTGACTCGTATCCACGCCGTTAGCTCGCGAGGTCAACACTGTAACCACTAGGCGACCCCCCAAAAAAACAACAACAACAACAACAACAAACAAACAACCCCCAACAACACCCCCCCCCCAACCAAACCCAATACCCCCCCCCCTAACAAAACAACAAAAAACAACACACCAAAAAACAACACATTTCATTTACAAAACTGCATACACACGGGGACTGGATGTAAAAAAGCACAAGAGTGCTTATTCCATTATCCTCGATATAAAAGAATCAATCAATCAATCAATCAATCAATCAATCAATCAAATCAACACTCACACACCAAAAAACATGTTATTGCTTTTCGATGTAATACGATCTTTGGGCTTGCATCATAATTATGATGAAAGTCATGTTTGTGTATGAGTCTGTTTGTCAGCAATACATAGTGAAAGTGACATTTGGTATGCAAGTTCTGTGTGTTCACATTATTTTGTTGTTCTTTTTCTTTAGCAGGAGGGTGGTGGGGAGTTATACTCACATATGTTCCAGCCATTGACGTTTTCCCAGGGCAGTCATCGATGAATTTGTTGAAGTCACAAAGCCCTGAACAAAAATAGTACCGATCAGAGCACAGAAAGAATGACTGGCCGCGATTTACCCCCCCCCCCCCCCCTGTATCGTCTTATTAGGGGCGGGATAGCTCAGTGGTCAGAGCACTCCCTTTCCCCCCAGCCAATGTTAAGCAGGATCGAGCGTGGTTACCTGTTGGATGGGTGACCGCTTGCGCACCTTGGCTCCAGTACAGTACTGTAGTGTACTGTACAGTGTTGTAGTGTATGGCCGCCCCCAACTGCGCTACAAAGACGTCTGCAAGCGTGACATGAAAGCCCTGAACATCAACCTAGAGAACTGGGAGGAGGTAGCGGCTGACCGCAGCAAATGGCGCAGTGTTCTCCACAAACAGCTGAAGTGTGGTGAAGAAAAGATCCACACTGCAGCAAACGAAAAGAGAGCCAAGCGGAAGGCATGTGCTCCAGCCACCTCAACAAGCCACATCTGCATCAGATGCAACAGAGACTGCCACTCCCGCATCGGACTGACCAGCCACAGCCGGCGTTGTCGCTGAACAAATGACCTGTCTTTTGGCGCGAATTCCATAGTTGACACCGACTGACGGAGGCCTACATACATACATACTATATACGTATTGTACTGTGCTGTATTGTATTGTAATGTGCTGTATTGTATTGTACTGTGCCGTATTGTACTGTGCTGTATTGTGTACTGTGCCGTATTGTACTGTGCCGTATTGTACTGTATTGTTTTGTACTGTGCCGTATTGTACTGTATTGTACTGTACTGTATTGTACTGTACTGTACTGTACTGTTTTGTACTGTGCCGTATTGTACTGTATTGTACTGTGCTGTGTAGTACTGTATTGGATTGTACTGTATTGTTTTGTACTGTATTGTATTGTACTGTATTGTACTGTGCTGTATTGTACTGTGCTGTATAGTACTGTGCTTTATTGTCTTGTACTGTATTGTACTGTACTGTATCGTACTGCACTGTAATGTTTTGTACTGTGCTATGTTGTACTCTATTGGACTGTACTGTATTGTACCGTTCTGTACTGTTTTGTACTGTGCTGCATTGCACCGACCCGTATATTGCAGACGTACCTACATCAAAACCAGACAGCACTCCTCAGCCATAGAGTTTTACCGCAAAATTAATTAACTCGCGATGCCACAGGTGCTTTTCTGCGCGCTAAATTAATGTGCGTTTCAGATGTGACCTTAGATTTTCGTCTCATTCTGAAAAATGAGAGCACCCACAGCTTTGGACTCGTCAGAGAAGTCAAGCCTTGAGCGTGAAATCACACCCTCCACCATTTCCCCTCTTGACTTAACGCGTTTCCGCAGAACCCTTGGTCGAGCGCATCAGAGTTAATAATAATAATAATAATAATAATAATAATAATAATAATAATAATAATAATAATAATAATAATAAAAAATGATGATGATAATGATGATGATAATGATGATGATGATGATAATGATAATAATAATGACGATAATAATGATGATGATGATGATGATGATGATGATGATGATGATGATGATGATGATGATGATGATGATGATGATGATAATATAATATTATAATAATAATAATATAATAATAATAATAATAATAATAATAATAATAATAATAATAATAATAATAATACTAATAATAATAATAATAATAATAATAATAATAATAAAAAATAATGATAATAATGATGGTAATAATAATAATGATAATAATAATACATGGAATTCATATAGCGCTAAATCTTGTAATGCAAACGAATCAAAGCGCTTGCTTATTTTTTCATCTGTTTTATTTATTTCTTTATTCTTTTATATCGAGGATAATGGAATAAGCATTCATATACTTTTTTTTACATCCAGTCCCCGTGTGTATGCAGTTTTGTAAATGCCATCTCTTCCCACCGGCACACGATAGCCTACTCTTTACGAAAAGCGGAACAGGATTTAACATGTGCGCAAGATGTTCATCGTGCGTTCGCACACGGGGCCTCGGTTTATACTCATCCGAAAGACTTTTGGGGGTAGGAGTGGAGTCAGCACTGATGTTAACTCCAGAGGAAAAATCCCCTCCCCCCGACCGGGAATCGAACCCGGGTCGTCAAATTGCAAGCGCAATGTTCTGACCACTAGGCCCTATTTCCCGCCCCCCTATAATTATGCCGACTGATTCAGGGCAACAGGACGAACAGGTCACACCGCCACAGCCACAATACAATGATGACAACGCAAGAAGGAAGACACACTTTTGAATGGAACGGAAGCTGAGATACTAAGTTGGTAAAAGTAAAAGGAGAAATCGAAAAAAAAAAAAAGGGGGGGGGGGGGGCGGGGGTGAGGGGGGTGAGGGGGGGGAATTGGTTGGTTGGTTAGACTGTCTGTCTGTCTGTCTGTCTCTGTCTCTGTCTCTCTGTCTCTGTTTCTCTCTGTCTCTGTCTGTCTGTCTGCCTGTCTGCC
>JASPKP010001640.1:22500-27317 GCA_030674155.1 Stramonita haemastoma | reverse complement strand
TTCTTCTTCTTCTTCTTCTTCTTCTTCTTCTTCTACGAACGCTCGGACAGCAACTTTTTGTTGTTTCTAAATGTCATATGAGCGAAAATGCGTGGTGCTGCCGTTAAGCTCCTGACAAGTCAGGCCCAGCGCGTTCAACCTCGGTATGGGAGAGAGAATGATTATCTTTTGAAGTCATTCTGCAAAAAGGGCAGGAGAATGGACCAAGAAGGCAGAAAAAAAAAGATAAACAAGGAGGCGACAGGAGGGATGAAGAACAAGGCAGAAACAAAAAGTATAGAAAAGATAGAAATTCCTTGCACAGAGTTGGGAGTGCTATTTGACTCCCATGCTTCCCCCACAGGGATAGTCTGCATGATTTGACGCTGGTCACTTCAATACGTATATAGGTCCAAAGATTCTACATACCTTTTTAGCTTCTGGCAGAATCGTGCACCAGCTGCCGTTGTGCAAGTCCCACACGCTGACCCCGCTGAAAGAGTTGGGTGAAATACAGGTACCGCTGATCGGGACTGACGTGAAAGCTGCCTGGGCAGGACGACCGATGACCTGTGGGAGAAAGACACAAAGACTCTCTCTCTCTCTCTCTTCCCCCTCTCTCTCTGTCTCTCTCTGTCTCTCTCTGTCTCTCTCTGTCTCTGTCTCTCTGTCTCTGTCTCTGTCTCTCTCTCTCTCTCTCTCTCTCTCTCTCTCTCTCTCTCTCTCTCTCTCTCTCTCTCTCTCTCTCTCTCTTCTCTCTCTCTCTCTCTCTCTCCCCACCTCAGTCTGTCTGTCTGTCAGTCTCTTCTCAATCTCTCTCTCTCTCAATCTCTCTCTCTCTCTCTCCTCTCTCTCTCTCTCTCTCTCTCTCTCTCTCTTCTCTCTCTCTCTCTCTCTCTTCTCTCTCTCTCAAATAGCGATGCAGTGTAACATGAATGTGTATCAAACTCTAAACTTGTTCTAAATAATATGGCCATTGCGATCACTAGCCTCGAGGAATCGGTTGGTTTTTTTTTCTCTTTTTTTGATCACATTTTGCATACCCATCTACTGGTTTTCCTCATTTCCCCCAAACTCAGTGTATTGTGGCCTAAGGTGATGTACATAGAAAAACTGTTCAGTGTTCTCTCTCTTTCTCTCTGTCTGTCTGTCTGTCTGTTGAGAGGGAGAGAGAGGAGAGAGAGAGGAGAGAGGGAGAGGGAGAGAGAGAGAGGAGAGGGAGGAGAGGAGAGAGAGAGGAGAGAGAGAGAGAGAGAGAGACTCAGAAGCATACAAAGATCCATGCATACATACATACATGTATAATACAACATACATACATACATACATACATACATACATACATACATACATACATACATACATACATACATACATACATACATACATACATCATACATACATACATACATAATACATACATACATACATACATACATACATACATACATACATACATACATATATACATACACACACGTACACACACACACACACGCGCGCGCACGCACGCACGCACATACACACACACATACATACATACAGTTAGAACCGACAAACAGGCTGACAGAAAGACAAGCAGACAGGCACATGCAGATAAAAACACACACCACACACACACACACACACCACACACACCACACACACACACACACACACACCACCCACACACACAAGACCTTTATAGATTTGGGTCACGTTTCAGAGTGGTCACGTCCACAAAGTAGATGTCCCCATCCTCGGCCGTGGTGTAGATGGCGTGCAGTCCACCCCCCTGGCTATTCGCCAGGGTTCAGGGCCTCGATCAGCAGATCATCCTCATCGTCCTGGTTCTCCGGGTCAGGCATCATCTTGGACTTCACTGTCCTGGAGGCCAGGTGGACTGAGGTCAGACAGGTGCAGTCTGCGTTCAGGGCCACGGCGTACCCTGATCTGGCTGCACACCGCAGTTAGGAGGCCCTTTTAATTTATATATATATATATATATATATATATATATATATATATATATATTATATATAATATATATATATATCGCTGTGGAATCCTATCACTTTAAGATGCCTTTTCATATCGCTGTGGAATCCTATCACTTTAAGATGCCTTTTCATATCGCTGTGGAATCCTATCACTTTAAGATGCCTTTTTCATATCGCTGTGGAATCCTATCACTTTAAGATGCCTTTTCATATCGCTGTGGAATCCTATCACTTTAAGATGCCTTTTCATATCGCTATGACACACGTGGACTACTAGTTTGGGCAGCTCAGAAAAAAGTCTTGATACTATATATTGTCACAATGGCACAATGTCTTAACGGGGACGGATAGCCTAGTGGTCAGAACATATCAATCACTGTGGGTGATATTGCTTTCGGAAGTTTTTTTTGGTATAACTATGGAATTATATCACTTTAAGATGCCTTTTCATATCGCAATGACACACGTGGACTACTAGTTTGGGCAGTTCAGAAAAAAGTCTTTATACTATAAAAAGTACAGAAAACATGGAAAGCCAAAAAAAATCTGGATAAATATAAAAAAACATAGTAAGCACTGTTTTTTTTTTTGTTTGTTTTATCTCATTTTACTATAACAGACGTAGATAAGTTAGTAAATCGGACAGTTCAGAAAAAAGTCTTTATACTAAATAAAGTACAGACAAAAAGCATGGTTGAGTACTGTTTTCTATTACTTTTGCCTCTTATTTACTAAGACACAGGTAAATTAGCCTGGATAGCTCAGGACCCCCCCACCCCCACTCCCCCTTCCCAACTCGTTATACTATACATGTACAAAGTACAGAAAAAAACATGGCAACCATTGTTTTACTGTTATTTTTCCATTTCCAGCATATCGTTTTTAGCACGCGTAGCTTCGTTAGAAAGGTTTGTAAGTAATTAACTTCATTTCTTTGTTGCTGTTTTTGTTTTATCGCATCACTCTTCAGCTTTGTTACACTGAAGTGCCTCTCCACATGAACCGTGCGTTCCTGAATTTGTGTAATTCATGACCTGAAAAAAAGCGAGGCTGTTTTGTAGAGCATAAGTACTACAGATATAGTTTATGTTTTGAATCTCACTTTACGAATTTGCTGAACACAAACTGCAAATTATCAAGAGCGTCAAAAGCTTTGTTCCTCTGTTGGGTTGGGAGAGGGGGTGGGGGGAGGGGGCTATCAGGATTGATAGCATCCCCACATTGTAGAAACTCTGTGCTAAGATTCCCTCTTTTCTATCCCGCTCTTTCTTTCTGTCTTGTTCCTTTTCTTCCTGTCACTTCCCTTTTGTCTATTTTCTGCCTTCTTGTTCCGTTCCCCTGCCTTTTTCTTTCCAGAAAGACTTACAAGATAACAATTCTCCCCCACGCCGAAGTCGGTTGCGCTGGGCCTGACTTGTCAGGAGCTTAACAACAGCGCAACACACTTTCACTCATATGAAAAAGACAATAATTGCTGTCTGAACATTCGACGACGACGAAGAAAAGCTTTATTGTGTATTAGTGTGTAGTGTATTGCATTTAGTGATAAACACTCTATAGAACGTAAGAGCTATGAATAAAATAAAATAAAAAGATTAAATAAACTGCCCCTCACCGCAAGCCCTGGAGTCCTCGCCATCGAAGCGGACCTTGACGTCCAGCTCTTGCGGCACGGTCAGCGTGTCCACTTTGGCGGCCGTGGCTGCCTCGTACAGTAAACACGCTGCTGTGCTGGAAGATGACCATCGTCTGCTGACTGTCTCCTCCGAAGCACAGGCAGGGCGGGTACCGCGGCAGGTCGCTGCCTTCCAGCTTCCAGGCTTCCTCCCCTGTCTCCAGCCTGCAGGTGTTGCAAAGAAAGAATATTTTTACCTGTTACGTTCTCACAGCGCAATATCCTCACCTTCTCACCTCACGTTACCTATTCCGTAGTCTAGAAGACCGTTAGGACACCACTGAAGATGTTGTGACCAGATTCATCCACTCCACGCAGCGTTCTGTAGCAAGTCGTCCCACTCAAGGATAGTTCTTTCTCTGATGTTGCCTTTCCGTCGTTTTCTCTGTCTGCCTCTTCGTCTTTTTCCTTGTATTGTGCCCTGTAGGACAGTCTTGGCCAGTCCAGATGTTCGTGTGGCGTTCGCGTATCACTTCTGTTTTGCGTTTTCTTTCTCTCGCCGAAGTCAGGATAGGAGCTCTTTACATGGTCCGATAGCTGTTTTTAATTCTGGTTTTCACTTCCTCTTTGGTGATGTGGTCTCTGTATAAAATACCACGAAGTTTTCAAAAAAGCATGTCATCTCCATTGACTGTGTCCTTCTTTCAGAGAAACAGTGAACCATAGCAGCAATGGTTCACTGTTTTACTGTTATCACCAGAGAAGCGTATTAGTCTGATCTTGAATCTGAGGGCAGTTTGGCTACAAATGGTCTACTTTGTTGCTCTGAGATGGTGATCGCTTAGTGGTGAAGGGGGGGGGATATACTGGGTAGGGGGGGGGGGGGGGTTGCACGTTTGTTCTGTTGCCTGAAGAGATACGGGTGGAGCTTAGCAGACCATCTCCAGGTCCTATCTTTTCTATGTTCTGGCTAGCTTATCCCGTCACGTCGCTTGATGGAAGTATGGAGACTTGGACGCAAAGCATGAGAGTTCCCCCGTAGAGATTCCCGGGGCCTGTCATATCAATGGCATTCCTACCTTCTGGAAACTATGTGCTAGGACTGATCATCTGTAACTTCTTGAGAATCTCTGGCTTAGAGGGTACTCCATGACAAACCTGGGTATAACTGTAGCGGTGAACTCAGACTGCGCGATCTGGAAATCACAGAAGATGAAGCGGGAACAAATTTTTAAACTGTACTA
>JASPKP010001640.1:10000-12500 GCA_030674155.1 Stramonita haemastoma | reverse complement strand
GAGAGAGAGGAGAGAGAGAGAGAGAGAGAGAGAGAGAGAGAGGCAAACGTAATAGTCTTTCGGATGCGACGATAAACCGAGGTCCCGTGTGTTACACATTATTTAGCGCACGTAAAAGAACCCACGGCAACAAAGTTGTCCCGGTCAAAATTCTATAGAAAAAAGCCACTCTGATATGGAAACAAATACAATTGCAGACAGAAAAAGAAAAAAAATGGGTAGGGACTGCACTTGTGGCGACACGCTCTTCCCAGGGAGAGCAGCCCGAATTTCACGCAGAGAATTCTACTGTGACATAATGTGGTATAAATTTGTATAGGTAGAAAAACCCCGCAATTTTATTTCACACACACACACACACACACACACACACACACACACACACACACACACACACACACACACACACACACACACACACACACACACACACACACACACACACACATCTGGAAATAAAAATTTGATTGATTGATTGATTGATTGACACACACACAAGTGGATCGGTGGTCTAGGTGGTCACGCGCCTTGCCTAGAAAGCAAAAAGTCTGGGTCGGAGTGTGCGGGGTTCGTACCCGTTTGGACCCAAAACTTTTTCCCCATCCATTAGACCCTGAGTGGTGGTCTGGGCGCTAGTCTTTCGGATGAGACGATAAACCGAGGTCCCGTGTGTTACACATCACTATTTAGCGCACGTAAAAGAACCCACGGCAACAAGGGGGTTGTCCCTGGCAAAATTCTGTAGAAAGAAGCCACTCTGATAGGGAAACAAATACACTTGCATGCAGGAAAAAGAGAAAAAAAAAATGGGTAGGCGCTGCACATGTGGCGACGCGCTCTCCCCGGGGAGAGCAGCCCGAATTTCGCGCAGAGAAATCTGCGTGACATAAAGTGGTACAAAATACAAAATACAAAAAAATAACACACACACACACACACACACACACACACACACACACACACACACACACACACACACACACACACACACACACACACAGAGGTACAGAGTCATCAAGATGATATCTATGCTTAACATACCTTTTCAGACTGATTACAATTTCAAATTCACATTGCTTCTTACTTATCAACACACTATCTAAATGTAGAAAAAGTTATCTATATACATTTGACTGACAGGCATGACATATTGTATTGGAGAGAAGTAACGAAGTTTGTTTACATTATAGTTTATTACGCAATTTTCTGTATATAATCAGTTCAAGAACAACAGAAGTAATAAGGAATAATCGTTTCTTCCTGAGTGTCCTTGTTTTTCTCCCTTCATATATGTTTGATCTTTTATCTTAATGTTTGTTGTTGTTGCTGTTGGTGTTGTTGTTGTTGTTGCATTAAGTGAAAGCATTCTTTCTTTATCTAGTTTTCCGCATAAACATGATTTACAGCAAACATAAAGGAAGCGGTAAAGGTCTTGATTGATTTGTGCGTGCGTGGGCACGCACGAGCGCGCGCATGTGTGTGTGTGTGTTGCAAGCGTGCGTGTGTGCGTGTTGTGTGCGTGCGTGCGTGCGTACGTGCGTGTGATGTTTTCTGAATAACAATGTATTGAAACTTTCAACATTCGGCTGTGTGTAAGGCACTGTGTGCAACGTAATACTAATAGCTAGGGAGTCTTGCCTCTGTTGACTGGTTGTCAACACGCAATGGTTGCTAACACAGACCACCACTTGCTTTTAAGCTATCGACTTGACCACTGCTTGGACGCTGTGTGAAGGACGTTGACCAAGACCCACATAGGTGGTGGGAAAAGTGGGTGGGTGGGGATGGGGTGGGGAGTGCTTAGCGGTTGTAGTGGGAAAGAGTGTGCCCCGCTGACGTCTATTTAATTAAACAAGCCTTTATAGGCTAGTGGGGGGATATTATAATTACATAGTTGTGAAACTTTTTATCGGTTGATCGTATTGTGGTGTTGTGTTGTATTGTGATGTGTTGTGTTGTAATGTATTAGGTTGTGTTGTATTAGGTTGTGTTGTATTTACTGTGCTGTATTGTGTTGTATTGTTATGTGTTGTGTTGTATTGTATTATATTGTGTTGCATTGTGTTGTATTGTGTTATATTGCATTGTGTTGTATTGTATTGTGTTATATTGTATTGTGTTGTATTGTGTTGTATTGTACTGTGTTGTATTGTATTGTGTTGTATTGTATTGTGTTTTATTGCATTGTATTGTGTTGTATTGTATTGTGTTGTGTTGCATTGTGTTGTGTTATGTTGTGTTGTACTCTATTGTTCTTATTTCTTCTATTTTCTTCTTTTATATTGACGATAACGGAATGAGCGCTCACGTGCTATTGTACATCTTGTCCCTGTGTGTATGTGGTTTTGTGAATCTTGTTATCTGTACCCACGTGACATTGGTTCTCTTGTTGTTTTTTTAAGATAACAACTCTTCACGTTTAATGAAAATGTGTCCACTGTCAACATTGTATTGCTTTGGGTTATATTGTATTGTATTATATTGTTAATCTTTTGCAATG
>JASPKP010001640.1:0-5000 GCA_030674155.1 Stramonita haemastoma | reverse complement strand
ATATTATTACAATCGGGTATCGTGTATTTGTTTTTACGCTGTAAGTTTATTTTGACATGGTCAGGTGGATCGGTGGTCTTAGAGGTAATGCACCCGCCTAGCAAGCGAAAAGTCCGGGTTTAAAGTGTGTGATGGTTTGATCCCCGATTGTGTCCAAAAATTTTCCTTATCTTCTAGACCGTGAGTTGTAGTCTGGGTCCTAGTCTTTCGGATGAGACGATAAACCGAGATTCCGTGTACAACACTCATTTAGTGCACGTAAAAGAACCCACGGCAACAAGAGAGTTTGTCCCTGGCAAAATTATGTAGAAAGAAGGCCACTCTGATAGGACACCAAATACATAACTATGCTGACAGGGAAAATAAAAATGGGTGGGGCAGCTCTCGTGGCGACGCATCGTCCCTGAGGAAAGCAGGCGGTGTTTCACGCAGAGAGGTCTGCCATGACTAAAAGTGGTATGCATATACATTACAAAATGAGAGAGATTATTTTTATGTCTAAAAAGAGTGAGTCAGAGTGCACATTCTGGATGACCCCCAGTGTTAAGCTAGGGAACGCACAACAACAACAAAAAGAACATGGTAGATATCTGCAGATGGAAAACACACCACATTGCTGGAAGATGTCATTTCTGTCAAACATTCAAGCCCGGAGTTCTGGAGAACAGATGACAAAATTGACAAAACTGCATGCACATGGGGACTGGATGTAAAAAAAATAATACAACAAAACACACGAGTGATTATTTCATATCCTCGAAACGAAAAATGTAGAATTTGAAAACAATGATTTTGAACTTATAAAATATACCTCTCTCTCTCTCTCTCTCTCTCTCTCTCTCTCTCTCTCTCTCTCTCTCTCTCTCTCTCTCTCTCTCTCTCTCTCTCTCTCTCTCCATATTTATCTGTACAATATTCGCATTGGGAAATCTTATGTATATTATAGTATATACATACATATACTTAGATAGATACAGACATTTTTAGATGGATAGAAACGCGTGCATATAATGTTTACATACGTAAGTGCGTGCGTCTGCGCATCCGTGCATTCATACACACGCACGCGTGCTCGTGTGTTTGCGTGCAGGCTTGCTTGCCCGCGCACGCGTACGTACGTGTTATTTATTAGACGAAAAACGAAACCACCCAGCAAAAAGGGAGAAGCGACAGCGAGAATAACAACACCACAGACACGAGGCTGCAAAACAGTGGGCTAAGCTTAGAGAAAAAACAGCCTGGACAGTACATGTCCACACACATGAAGGCCGATGAGCAAAATAGACAACGAAACAAAACAAAGGAGCGGATGACAAAATTATATCTATAAAAAAAAAACCCAGCATGCACACAGGAGTCGTGTTTAGACACCATCCCTGAGAGGAAAAAAAAAAAGGGGTATACGCTGCACTCGTGGCGACGCGCTCTCCCCGGGGAGAGCAGCCCGAATTTCACGTGGAGAAATCTGCTGTGACATAAAGTGGTATAAAATAAAAAATAAAAAATAAAATAAAACAAAAAGAGGAGGTGAGGGGCTGGCTGTACTGTATATTTTGGAGTCCACCTTCTCTCTCCCGGGAGAGCCAGGTAGGGAAGTTTCTTCACGGTGTAAAACACACAAAAAAAGCATGATAACAATGTAAGTGTCCAGGCTGCCTCGTGTGACAACAATGACAACAGAAGAAGTGGGGGTGGGGGTGGGGGGCGGGACAGGGGGGGTAAAAGAAGAAATGCATTCAGTTTCTTTTTCTGAGAGTGCGTGCCGGGTATGCACGCACGCACGCACGCACGCACGCGCGCACATACAAACACACACACGCGCACACACTCACTTACACATGCACGCGTGCACACACACTCACACACATCCGCGCGTGCACACACACACACACACACACACACACACACACACACACACACACACACACACACACACACACACACAAACACGCACGCATGCCTTTTTGCTTTGACGGCTGATAAGGTCCATCATGCTTGCTGAACAGAGGTCGCTGTTGCATGTTATCACCCTCAACCTGAAACGAAAAATATTTAACTGTCATGTGTGTATCGGTGGTCTAGAGGTAATGCACCTGCATAGAAAGCGAAAAGTCAGAGTTCAAAATGTGTGGTGGGGTGCTTATCTTCTCTTCTTCCACAAGATCGTGAGCGGTCTTGGTGCTAGCCTTTCAGATGCGACGATAAACCGTTGTCCTCTATGCAACATGCATTTAGCGCACGTAAAAGAATCCAAGAAAAAAAAAAAAAACAAACAAGAAATTTGTCCCTAGCTAAAAAAAAAAAAAATATTAGAAAAAAGTCACTTTGGTTGGGAAACAAATACATGCACAGACAGGAAAAAGAAAAAAAGTGAATGGGTGGCGCTGCTTTTGTGGCGACGCGCTCTCCGTGGGGAGAACAGCCCGAATTTCATGCAGAGAAATCAGCCGTGACTTAAACTGGTAGACAATACAATAATATGCAATACAATACAGTACAATACAATACAATACAATACAGTACAATATAGTACAGTACAATGCAAAAGACGATGTATCTAGCTACATAAACGTCAGAAAAAAAAACGACTTTCAGTTCAAGCGACAAAAGACGATCCTCATACTGAAATGTCAGACTTTATGTAGGAAAACTATTAGCTGCGGAAATCCTTGCTTTGTAACAGAGACCAAACGAGATTAAAGCGAGGATCTTGCAGTGGGGAGAGAGAGATAGAGAGGGGGGGGGGAGGGAAGAGGAGGAGAGGGGGGAGGGGAAGGAGAGAGAGAGAGTGTGGGGGGGGGGAGAGAGGGGGGGCGGGGTAAGGACGGAGGGAAGGAGAATGATAGGGAGAAAAAAGGGAAAGAGAGACAGACAGAACTTAATACTGGCTGAAGAAATCCTTTGTAACAAGAGAGAGAGAGAGAGAGAGGAGAGAGAGAGAGAGAGAGAGAGAGAGAGAAGAGAGAGAGAGAGACGTACACCTCTGGCTTGATAACTTCTTGTTATCTTGCTTTGTAACTGAGAAAAAACGGAATTAAAAGAGAAATTTTGTAGTAGACTGTTCGGAGTGAGTGAGTGAGAGAGAGAGAGAGAGAGTGAGTGAGTGTGTGAGTGATGTGAGAGAGAAGAGAGAGTGGGAGAGAGAGAGAGATAGAGAGGGAGAGAGAGGGAGAGAGAGAGAATGGGGAGGGATGGAGAGAGAGAGAGAGAGAGAGAGAGAGAGGAGGGAGAGAGAGAGAGAGAAGCAGGCTGAGGATAGCAGGGATGGAGAGGAAGGAGGGAGGGAGGGAGAAGAGAGAAAGGTGAAAAACATTGTAACGCCAGCAGGCAGCAACAGCCAAAGCAGCAAGCAGCAGCAGCAGCAGCAGTAACAGTAGATTCTGTCGCATGCCGTGGCGACACAGGCGTGCCGTGTTTGGGTGCCAGAACTTTGGCACTGGATGCATGCTGGCAAAGTTTGTGTGGACACTGGTGTGACAGTCGTGTTTGCAGGTGCAAGGCTCTTGACTTGAGTCTTCAAAATAACATTCATTTTATCTGGACTTGTCGTCTGCTTTGTTTATATATATACATCACCTTACTTTCCGTTGGCAAAGCGAAGCGCCAAGTGTGTTTCTGGTAAAGAAAAAAAAGTTAATGGTGGAGAGATAGTTTTGGACATCTTTATTCGAAAGAACGGAAGAAAATTAGATTTTTTTTTAAAAAGCCAATTGTTTTTGGTTAAAAAAATTAAATGGTGGAGAGATAGTTTGGACATCTCTATACGAAACAACGAAAGAAAACTATATTTTTTAAACATTATTTGAGAAATGAGAATTGCGCATTAACAAGAGAATCATTATTGGAGAATGTAACATATGTATATGCATGGATATTTGCTATAGTTTATGTGTATATAAAAATTGAATAAATGAAATGCCCGTTCCTAAGCTCAATCTCCGAGATTCACCAATGGTGAGATTTTGCGTATGCAACTGTTTCTGCTCACCATGAAGGTTGCCACATTCCGACTGCGGGGATAAATATAAATTAATGATCAGTGCAGCAATGGAAGGTAACATACTTTTCGGATCATTGTCAAATTTCTATCTGCATTTTCATTTTTTTGAAACGAAAACGTTAGAAAAAAAAAAGAATGAAATATCAACTTTTGGAGCGTTCATACACATCCAACAAAAACAGTGGAAAAGTCCTTCTTTTACTGACAGAATATTCTACAGTTACAGTAATAGCAGTACTTAACTTTTGAGCCACACAGTATTCCTGGAGGAGAGGAGAGGTGAGAGAGAGAGAGAGAGAGAAGAGAGAGGGGAGAGAGAGAGAGAGAGAGAGAAGTGAGAGAGAGGAGAGAGAGAGTTTATTTTATTTATTCTTTTATATTGAGGATAATGGAATAAGCGCTCATGTGCTTTTTACATCCAGTCCCCATATGAATGCGTTTTGTAAATCTTTGTCATCTGTTCCACCGGCAACACAATGGCCTACTCTTACGAAGAGCGGAACAGAACTTAACGTGTGTGCAAGATGTACTGCGTGCGTTTGCACAGGGGCCTCATCCGAAGGACTTTTGGGGAGAGTGGAGTCAGCACTGATGTTAACTCCAGGGGAAAAATCCCCTCGAACAGGATCGAATCCTGGTCGTCAAATTGCGAGCGCAATGTTCTGAGAAGAGAGAGAGAGAGAGAAAGAGAAGGGAGAGGAGAGACAGAGAGGGGGGAGAGAGAAAAGGGGAGAGAGAGAGAGAGAATGAATGAATAATCTTTATTTTTCAAGGGTAACAGAGTAAGTAAGCATTACATAAATTTTTTTCATCCGAGAGAGAGAGGAGAGAGAGAGAGAGAGAGAGAGAGAGAGAGAGAGATAGAGAGAGAGAGAGAGAGGGTGGTAATTATCGGTTTCGGTTAAAAGTTATGCAAGAGGGAAGTTTAAATTGAATTTGTTGACATACACCAATAGTGATGTTTCTGAAGAAGGGCGAATCTTCGCCATCATCAATCCCA
>JASPKP010001639.1:12500-27319 GCA_030674155.1 Stramonita haemastoma | reverse complement strand
ACTGTAGTCCACATTTTGAAACAAAGAAATAAAGGAACAAAGAAGTAAACTAGCATATATTTGACTGATGACAAAAGAAGAAGCTGTTAGGTCCAGACCCTAATAGATACCCAAACTTTGAGGAAGGTAATATTGAAGAGCACACAGTTACAGTATGTTTAAGAGATGATTCTGCTGTTGGCTGCTACTAACACAAATCAAGGATTCAAGTCAGCAATACCTACATAAAGGGGAACTAGTAACAAGCGTCTGGATGAATTCCCCCCCCCCCCCCAAATGTCCGTGTGATAGGCTGACTAACTACTTCCTTAACTCCCTGAGCAAATTATAAGCTTTCAGCTTGTTGTTTCTCTATTGTTAGTATGTATATGTACGAATTTAAAAAATAAAAGTTTGTTTAAACCAACTCCCTGACAAGTCATTGGGGCATTGCAGTGACCTGTGTATGCAGTGTGTCATGGGTAAGTCGAATCTGGCACAGCCCATCTATATCTCTCTCCAAGTGCATGGTACATGCTGAGTGTGTTCCCACCATCCTACTTTCTGATTAAAGGTGGCTGAAAGTCTAGCATGCGTACAAGTTGTTATGCCTGAGATCCCACAGGGGACTCCATTTATAGTGTGGTTCATAGGATGTCTAGGGAATGGAGTCAGCGACAATGTTAGTTTCAGGGGAAAAAATCCCCTCTGAAGGATAACTGAGTGGAGACTTTAATTCTTGCCCTCAGTTATCACTGAATCATAGCTTTACCACCCCAACTACCATGCCATGCCTTCCCCATAGATGTCCATACACCAAGTTCATATACATGCAGAAATAGCGAAGGGTTTTTGAATGATCTTGAAGTCCTAACTAATGGCTAGAAAAACGTGTGTCAGGTCTGCAATTTCCTGATCAATGTCTACTTAGCAATCTCTCAACCACAACCATAGTGCAGTACAGCAATAGATTTTATCTACATCTAGCTAATCACTCCTCATCTCTTACTCCCATCCCCCAGATGGCGGAGGAGAGGGGAGGGGGATGAAGGCACGGTGACAAACTACCCATGGCTCCAACCTTCCCCTAAAACTGCCGTCCATAAAAGTTCCCTCCCCTTTCTCCTACACTCTTGCCAACCTGCCACTTGATGCTAAGAGCAGATAACTGCCGTTTATCAAAGTTAGGCCCCCTTCCCTATCTCCATATCTCTTCTTTACAGTTGTTGCCCAGCTAAAAAAAACATTCTTCTTCTTCTTCTTCTTCTTCTCTCTCTCTCTCTCTCTCTCTCTCTCTCTCTCTCTCTCTCTCTCTCTCTCTCCTCTCTCTCTCTCTCTCTCTCTCTCTCTCTCTCTCTCTCTCTAGCTCTCCTTTAGCTCTATTGGAGACGACAGCTGTGAGAGCCAGTTTCTAAAGTAAAAAGCCTGAGAAGAGAAAGTGTACCAATTCCTTTTACATCCAGGTTGAGAACAATTGCTCCATCATCTTGCTGACTGGCAAGCTCAAGTGGTTTGGGTCTGGCTGGAGTTTCACCAAGTGTACCTTAGGAGCCACAGCACCAATGTGTTGTCTCTTTAGAAATCTTAACTGTTAACTCACTCTTCTAACTCCAAGTTTTCTTTTACAAACAGCCATTTATATAGTAGTGGCACCCATCAGTCTCGGAAGACTATGGAGTTGCGCTCTAGTCTTTAGATCGAGCGCAAAGCCTGGGTAAGTAAGTATAGAGGGCAAGCTGTTACCCATGCAGCAGACCCCCCCCCCCCCCCCCCTCTCTCTATGCCGCTGGAATGATCCGATGCGAATGGTTCCAGTGCCGTCGCAGGAGCCACCAGAACATTGCCTTAATACAGCCCCGAGCCGCCCTGAGACTCCAACTCCCCAATTTTTCCTCAGGGATGGTGTCTAAACGCGACACCTATGTACATGCTGGTTTTATTTATAATTTTGTCATCCACTCCTACCGGCACACGATGGCCTGCTCTTCCGAAAGGCGGAACGGGGTTTTAACGTGTGCGCAAGATGTTCTGCGTGCGTTTGCACACAGGCCTCGGCTTATAGTCTCATCCGAAAGAGACTTGTCTGCTAGCACAAATTTGTTCCCGTTGGAGATTTTAATTCATCATGTTGAGGTGTTACGTTGTCTGCAATGTTGAACGTCTGGTTATTTAAAAAAAACAACCAAAACTGGAATACTGGATCTGAATCCAGTAGTTTGAGATCTCATTTAGTACAGTTCACTGTGAACTTTTCCCAAAATGTTTACTTCAAGTACAGCAGACAAACCAAGGAGAAAAAGTCATCTTTCATAGTTTAGAGAACTGGTCTTCTTCTCAGAGCAACAATAAGTATGATACATGATAGAATGACAAGCTGCTTTCTATGGTCATGAAGAAATGCTCTACCTCTACGAGAGTAGCAATAATACACGAGAACGACCCGACAATCTGTTGTTAATGACCAAACTTGCAGGTGGGACTTCATCAAAAGCAGTCGGCCAACCTTTCCACAGAACTGGTAAAACAGTTAACCCAAACTCATTTCCAGAAAACTGGCATGGAACCCTGATCAGATCACAGACAGCCTACAGATAGCAGAAAGGAGGGGGAGGGGGTAAGTCCAAAGAACAGCTGGCAGACAGACCTGGAAATTAACGGAGCAGAAAAGAGGACTGCAGCCTGCAAGTACAGGCAGCAAACGAGGTGGGGGAAAGCCAGATGGTAATAAAGGGTGGCTGATGGTTATGTATGTACCTACACAGCACTGAAGACCACAACCCTCAATTCCTTTGACCGTTCTGCTTCTACCTAGGCCCGCCATCCAAAACGTGTTAAAACTGAAAATAAATTTAACAACAAAACACTCCACAGAAAAGTACCTACACAAGAAGAACCAAGAGAATGGACACATGGTAGCTGAAGCACTAAAAGATCATATATGTAAGTCTGAGACTTTTCGAATAAAAAAAATCCACGGATAAATCAGCGAAGCAAAGACCAGCAAGCAACAAGGGGCAGAATAAGAACGAAGAAAAAAAGTACTTCCAATAAGCACTAAGCTGTTAAAAAAAGAGAGGGAATTTTGAAGGTGCATAGCAAAAAACCTCAGAATTTTCTGGCAAAATTACATGGCTCAACTGCTTAATTCTAAACAGTCATCCTTCTTCAACACTTTTTCTGAATCTGAAAGCCAAACAGAAGGTGTCTGCCAAAAAGCAAAGGGTTCCACCAAGCTTGAAAAAAAGTCTCTCTCTCTTCTGCAGAGGAAAGGAACGGTACATAAACCTGTGCTCATTGATGCAGCTACATTAACTCGTGTGCAGTTAGTAGAAAAAATCATACACAACGCTGCTGCTTTATATGCCAACACGCACGACAGGCAGCTAGTGAGTGAGTGAGTGAGTGATGTGAGTGAGTGAGTGAGTGAGTGAGTGAGTGAGTCAGTCAGTCAGTCAGTCAGTCAGTCAGTCAGTCAGTCAGTCAAGGCAAGCAAGAATCAAGGTAGGAGGGTAAGCACCCAAGTTAAGTAAGGAAGTAAAACACGGTCCACATCACCTATCATCGACCCTAATATTTACACACACTATACCCTACTTACATTTCAACAGATCCTAATTTTGTTCATATCAGAAGATTGTTTTTTTGTTTTGTTTTTTTTAAATCAGTGAACATATAATTATAAATAGAATCACTGTGGGGGTGGCAGTGGTGGCGGGAGGGGCGCAGTGACAGACTAGACATAAAGAACAGGATAAAGAAAGCAGTGAGAGACTGGACATAAAGAACAGGATAAAGAAAGCAGTGAGAGACTGGACATAAAGAACAGGATAAAGAAAGCAGTGAGAGACTGGACATAAAGAACAGGATAAAGAAAGCAGTGAGAGACTGGACATAAAGAACAGGATAAAGAAAGCAGTGAGAGACTAGACATAAAGAACAGGATAAAGAAGGCAGTGAGAGACTGGACATAAAGAACAGGATAAAGAAAGCAGTGAGAGACTGGACATTAAGAACAGGATAAAGAAAGCAGTGAGAGACTGGACATAAAGAACAGGATAAAGAAAGCAGTGAGAGACTGGACATAAAGAACAGGATAAAGAAAGCAGTGAGAGACTGGACATAAAGAACAGGATAAAGAAGGCAGTGAGAGACTGGACATAAAGAACAGGATAAAGAAGGAGGTGAAAGACTGGACATAAAGAACAGGATAAAGAAAGCAGTGAGAGACTGGACATAAAGCACAGGATAAAGAAGGAGGTGAGAGACTGGACATAAAGCACAGGATAAACAAAATCTAAGATCTTCTCTGTCCATTCCCTCAGGCCAGATATCATCAGACTAGCTTGACAGGCTGACATCAGGAACTCTACAACACGAAGACGACGGAAATGTATCAGCTGATCTGTTGAAGACAGACAAGGCCATTTGTGGGAGGTATCTACAAACATTGGGGACGACATTGCCACATTCTAAACAGGGAATACACACACACACGCGCGCACACACACACACACACACACACGCACGCACGCACGCACGCACGCACGCACGCGCGCGCGCACACACACACACACCAGTTGATCTGGGTAGGATTGACATACCACTTGCCAGGTTATTTACCAATATGGAGAGAGGCTGGGGATCGTGGCCTTCGCCACAACGTCAGAAAATAACAGCGCATGATAACATTTGTAGCAGGAAGCAATCAACAGCTCTCAACATGAAGTAATGAGCCAAACTGCACTCACTTCTTTTACTCTGAGAGTTATGAGGATTCCAGGTGAGAGTGTGTGTGTGTGTGTGTTGTGTGTGTGTGTGTTGTGTGTGTGTGTGTGTGTGTGTGTGTGTGTGTGTGTGTGTGTGTGTTTGCGCACGAGCGCATGTGTATATAAGTGTGTGTGTGTGTCTTAGAGAGAGAGAGAGAGAGAGAGAGAGAGAGGAGAGAGAGAGAGAGAGAGAGAAGAGAGAGAGAAAAGAGAGAGAGAGGACAGACAGAGACAGAGACAGAGACAGAGACAGAGACAGAGACCGAGAGACAGAGAGAGACAGAGAGACAGAGAGACAGAGAGAGACAGAGAGAGAGACAGAGAGAGAGAGAGACAGAGACAGACAGACAGACAGACAGACAGACAGACAGACAGACAGACAGACAGAGACTGTACAAAGACATCGCAGTCTGTGGAAGAGATCTGCAGTGAAACCAACAAGGGATGTATTGAGTATCTGTGTTGTCATCGCATGCTAACTTTAATAAAAATTGATAACAGACTTCTTCGTCGAATGCTCACGTCGAATGCTGAGACAGCAACTATTGTTGTATGTCGCATGGGCGAAAGCATTTTGCAGAGTTGACTTTGGCGTGGGACAGAATTGTTATCTTTGAAGTCTTTTTGCAGAAGAATGGACCAAGAAGGCAGAAATAGACGAGAAGGAGGCGACAGGAAGAAAAAGGGACACGGCAGAAACAAAGAGAGGGACGAAAAGAGAGAATTGCTAGCACAGTATTTCCAAAGGGTGAGGATGCTACTTATACTGTTAGGCACCTATCAGCCCACAGATTGATAACAGACCGAACTCCACACTGTTAACTCCACTCTGTCCAATATCTATACCTGAGCCCCAGTGCTGTAGACCTGTGACGGTCATTTACCTATCATACCCTTGCCTATCATTAGTGATGCGTCACGTGAAGTCACGTGATAGCTGTCAGTGACCAATCAGCCGTCAGGGGCCAATGACGTCTGATGACGAGGGTAGAGCAGACACTGATGACGGGGGTGGTGATGAGGGTGCGGCACGCAACACAGAATGTGACGTGATGGTCACAGTATCCCAGAGCACTTGCTGCCCTTTGCCAGGCCTCATGTTGCAGATGTGAGATCAATGGCTACAGCCATGACTCTGGCTGGATGCAGGAGTAGACTGGCCCCTGAAAAGGGTTGCACTACACAGATAGACATGACTGCTGGACTGACAGACAGAGAGGGTGAGATGGACAGGGTGAATGGAGGAGATTTCTGTTCATACTATTCATATAGTGCAGCCTTGGAGCTATCTTCCTTCCCCACTACCCTTAGCACTGTATACTGCACAATTAACATTCATGCAGCTTTCTCTTGCATTCGGTTCTTGGCATACTGTATGATGCTTAGGGCTCATTAGCTTATTCCTATTCTGCACTAGCTGCACTGCAATATTACAGCACTTTTCTCATGCCACACTCCACCGTTAAAACTTTCCTCTCTTTTTTTTCTATTATTTCTAAATAAATACTCGAGCAAGCATACTGTCTTACAAAGGCAGCAGTAAAAATAAAATATGTCCGGTTTCTAAAAGACCAGTCTCTGACACAATCACGCGTTTATGCAAAAATTCTGTAGGTTTGATTTTTTAAAAAAAAGATTCGGCAAACCGTATGCTCCCTTTTATTCTTTGTCGTCTGCTAGCTTTCTGACCATGCACTGTGTTATCAGCCGAGGAACACAAAACCATTGTCAGAAGATGATCATTTCCATTTTTTTAAAGACAGCCTGACCTCAATGCTTTTTCCTAAACCGTCAAGCATCCACGTGCTACATTTCTTACGCCTTACAATGTATTGAAATAAACAGGAACATTCCTGAATAGCACTCTATAGGAGACACTACGTGACCCATAATCTACATTTGAAGTGTGGCCCGTCTGCCACAGACCTTGAGATTCCTAAAGGCCGCAGTCTGACCATGTAAATTTTCATCTTCTCTAACCTTTGCAGTCAATGAGTGCTGTGAATATAACACAGTGCTGGTGATTTATTTATTCATCATCTATTTTATTCTTTTATTTCGAGGATAATGAAATAAGCTTTCAGTCCCCATATGCACGCGGTTTTGTCAATGTTGTTATCCATTCCCACCGGCACACAGTGGCCTACTCTTTCGATAAACGGAACAGGTTTTAACGAATGCGCAAGGTGTTCTGCGTACATTCGCACACGGGTCTTCGGTTTACAGTCTCATCTGAAGGTTGATGAATGAGGAAGCATGCAGTTAGATAATGACTGAGGGAGTGTTGTGGTGATGGATGAGGGAGTGTTGTGTTGATGCATGAGAGGGCGTTACAATGCTGAACAAGAGGGCACTGTAGTAATGACTGAAGGAGCACTGTGAACCAGGTGACATGGCTGGTCTGCCCACTGGGCCCTCTATACAACTATTAAGACAATGCGCCCAATGTTTCAGGCAGGGTGTCGCGGGAAAGGTTAACCTGGCGGAGCCCATCCCTCTCTCTAGGTCACAGGGTGCATGCCAGGTCTTTCCATGTCATCAACATACCACCAGGCATACTTGGCCAGCTCTCCTACAACAGTGGACGGGGTTGTTGATGAGTGCACCAGATGTGAAAATGGTCACACACAGGACCTTTGTTAACAGTGTCATACCACAGACATAACTTCTCACCTCTGTGGCTTCAGGGTTCAGCTGATAGGAGACACAGACAACTGACCAGTGGATGGCAGATGGCAGCTTATGTCCAGAACCCCAACAGTGCTGTGTGGCAGTGCAGTACAGTGTAGTGTCCCTTCTGCAGTGTGTGGCTGCAGGATGTTGTGTCTGTCCAGGTGGACTTCCACAGCTTTTAGTTTCCCCACCAGAAAAAAAGTTTCCCCAGCAGAGGGGTCAGTCAGTCACAATATAAAGCTGCTGAGACAGGCTCAAGTTCTATAATCTACTATCTGTCTTTATTTAGCAGACTTCACTCTGATCTGACATACATGCACGGCGCTACGGTATACACACGCTGTAATCAAGCAGGCAAAATACAAGCTTCCATAAGTGATAACACTGGCTTGCAAGCGTACATACACGTGTACATGCGCGTGCGCACATACAAACACAGACACAGACACAGACACAGACACCGACACCGACACACACACACACACACACACACACACACACACACACACACACACACACACACACACACACACACGCCACGCACACACGCACGCACGCACGCAGATAGATAGATAGATAGATAGATAGATAGATAGATAGATAGATGGATGGATGGATGGATGGATGGATGGATGGACGGACGGACGGACGGACGGACGGACGGACAGAGAGAGAGAGAGAGAGAGAGAGAGAGAGAGAGAGAGAGAGAGAGAGAGAGAGAGAGAGAGAGAGAGAGAGAGAGAGAGAAATGAAATGAAAAGAAAATGTTTTTTATTGAACATCAGCCTTGGGCCACAATTCAAAACAAAGTGGGAGATGGGGGAGTGGATGTGCGTGCATATACAAATTTGTTCAAAGTCTCACCATAAAGCAACAGTACACACCTGCTACAACGCATCTTTTTCCCTATTTGATCTAGATCTACTTACTTTACATAAGCTCTACCACTGCCCTTCTTCTCTGAACAGCACGGAATAAAAATGTCGCTAACTGCACTGAACGACATCTACTACGTGCCTGGAGAAGAAAAGGCATAGGCACATGAAGAAGATCTTTCAGGTAACTGGTTCGTAAATCTGTATATAATGGACAAATATATATTAGATGGTATTCATCCTCAATAACGTTTTTGCACAAAAAACAGTTTTTATCTTGGATGTTGTTGCTGTATCTATTGAGATTGTTATTTAAAGGAAGAACATTCATTCTGGCCTGAGACAGAGCTACTCTGAAACAATAAATATCAATACTATGAAGATACAATTCTTTTTCAAAAACAGTCTTAAAAGATCTATATGATGCATACCTATTACTCTCTCTCATGACACCTGACCACTCCTGAATAAACATATCTATTAATCTTTGCTTGAATGCACTAAGGAATCCCTGAATATCACCAACATCCTGTTGTAGCCACACAATATTAAACCCTGAATTGCACAACAATTCCCTTACACTTGCTACCCAACATTTTTTACCTTTCTGATCTAGAATTAATTGCATTTCGTAGGCCTGTCTTGGCAACCTCTGATTACTCATTTGTAGTAATTTTAACCAATATCTAACTGCACAAATATATGAGTTTATAAATAAAGGATATCTGGCAACTTCCCCATAAACCATTTTATTTGGCGTTTTAACAGGAACTCCCAGAAAACGTTTACAAGCCATCAAATGTATTTTTTCTACATGTTCTAAGCGATTTAAACCCCATACTTCAGATGCATATAGCAATATTGGCTTAATTTTTACATCAAAAACTTTAAAGTAAACCTGGCAAGAAATATCTTTGTTTTTTTGAAATGCTCTAATTAAACTTATTAGTGCTTTTTTCCCTTTTACACACAAATGTTCTGTACCCAGCCTATGACAAAGTCTTGTCGTAAAAACATACCCTAAATAACAATATTTATTTACAACTTCTAACTTTTTATCTCCTAAAAACCATTCCTCATCCTTACCCAAAATCCCTCCTTTCCTAAAGACCATAACTTTAGTTTTATCTGTATTGATGTTTTAATTTCATATCCACACAACACTTTTGGAGAATATTCAACTGATTCTGCAGGCCTACAGGAGTAGAAGACAACAAAACAACATCATCTGCAAAAAGCAAAATGAACAATTCTACGGCACCTGGTATCAGTTGTACACCATGTTTTCCTTTCTCAGACATATGAGTTGCTAGTTGATTAATAAACATTCCAAACAAAGTAGGACTCAAGACACACCCTTGTCGAACCCCTAAAGGGCAGTCAAAAAAATCTGAATATTTGTTGTTGGATCTAACACAAGATATCAAACTACTGTACATTGCATGTAGGGAACAGAAAAATTTTCCTCTAACACCTTGGTCTCTTATCAATTGTAGTAGCTTGTCATGTCTTACTGAATCAAAAGCTTTTCTGAAATCAACAAAAGCAACATATAATTTTTTACTCCGCTGAGAAAAGCATTTTTGAATAATAGAGTGTAGACAAAAAATATGATCAGTTGTTGAGTAATTTTTACGAAAACCAGCTTGACCTTCTGAGATCATTTCATTGTCTTCCAACCACGTATAAAGCCGCTTGTTTAGTATTATACTATAGCATTTGGAAATTGTACTCAGCAGAGAAACCCCTCTATAGTTGTCAACATTTTCAATGTCACCTTTCTTATAGATTGGTATAACAATGGCTTTGGCCCATTCATTTGGGTAAATGCCTTTTGAAAATAGTGTATTGAATAATTTATGTAAAAAAGGAACTGTAATTGTACTACCAATCTTCAACATTTCTGTGGTAACGCCATCCATTCCGCAAGCTTTGCCACATTTTAATTTGTTAACAGCATTAGCCACTTCCACTTCAGTTATTTCAGAATTTAATATATGATCCTCTTGTTCAGTCAAGCCAATCCCGCCATTTTGCATATTTCTTGACATATCATCATCAATAGAAAACACCTTTTTAAAATGATCATACCACTCACTTATAGATATATTATTAGTATTAATTGATCTCTGCTTCCCACAACCCATTCCAGTTAGTTGTTTCCAAAATTTAGAAGAATCTGAAATATTTGATGTTAACTGTAATACTTGGTCACGTCTAAACTTTCTTTTCTTTATTTTAAGTATTACCTTGTAACTCTTTTTTGCTTCTATATACATTAACCTATCTTCAGTTTTTCTAGATTTCCTAAAAGTTCTTAATGTCTGTCGACTTTTAATTTTGGCTTGATGGCATTCATTATCAAACCACACGGAAGATTTCTTTGGTGCATTGGGATATACTTTCTTCAGCATACAACCACTAGCAGTTAACAAGCAATGTACAAAAATATCCAATGCACCATTCACATCTTGTTCTAAAACACTTTCTGCATCTTGCAATCTACCTTTTACAGAGGTATCATTTAGTTTGTTCAAGAACTCATGTTCTTTTTCTGTATTCCATACATGCTTTTTAAAACAAAACTTTTTAATTTCCTTGTCTTTCCCGGCACAGCTAATAATGGATGATACAAAAGTAAATACCACAGGTAAATGATCAGATTCAGTCGAATCTTCAACACTGAATGATATATCATGGGACATCATGAGCAAATTATATGAAATGACAAAGTAATCAACAGTACTAGATCCTGCACTAGATATAAAAGTATAACTTCCATCACATTCATGCTCACTTAGACCATTCAAAATAACTAAATCAAAAGCATTACACAACTCTAGCAGCTGATCCCCAAACATATTTTTGGAATCATCCTGAGATTTTCTCAGAAAAGGGGACTTTTCATCATTTTCCTCATAGATTTCCATGTTATCTACATTGATACACATGCTATTTTCAGAAGCTGTTCTTGCATTTAAATCTCCACATAGTAAGGTATGAAATTTGTAAGATGCGTGTAAGTCCAAAAAACATTGTTCCAGCTTTTCTAAACCATAACCATTTTCTTTACATTTCCATACAGCAGAATCATGAGGGGGTACATAAGTGCAAATCCAAAAGATATCTAAATCTGTTTCAAACAGCTTTCTATCAATACTCACTATTACTGTATTGTCTAAGTTGTATTCAACTTGTGAAACTAAACTCGCAAATTTCTTTTTAATTAAAACAATAACACCACCTGAATACCTGCCTTGCTTAGATAGCTTCTTTGCTTTAGAATTGAAAATGACATAATCACTGAAAAGAGCTGATTCAAATTCTGTAGCTACAAATGTTTCTGTGAGGCAAATAAAGTCATGGGATTTTAAGTACTGAATAAAGTCAATGTTGTCTAGTTTTGAAAATAGACCATTAACATTAAAGTTTAAAAATTTAATTCTAATACTTTCTGCTTTACTTACTGAGTAATATACATGTTCTGACTTGCTTACTTTGTGAGAGTCATCATACCTGACTTTTCCCCTTTCTAATCTACTAATGTCATTGGCCCGGCTGATGTCCTATTTAGGAGGGGAGCCCCGTTGAATACGAGTTCTGGTGCGTCCCCTGTCTTGAGCACCCTGAATGCGCTCATTTGACAACATACGTTGAAAACTGTGGACAATACTGTCTTGACTGATAACCCTTTTTCTGCCTGTGTTCCTTTTGCCACTTTTCTTAATGTCGGGATGTTGAGACTGCTTGCCTTTAGCAGGAGGTTGTTCTGTTTGAGGCATGGCATTGTCAGAATTAGTGGGAAGTGCTGCTGTTTCCTTTCCCTCTTTATCTGACTCTATCTCAGACTGAACCAAATCAGGAGTCCCATATTTATCCCCTATGTTTAAGTCCCTGATCTCACTTCTACCCTGTTGTCTGTCTGACCTCTCACGACTGCTATCCACATCTCCTAGTTCATCAGTAGTCTTTTCTTTTGGTCTCTGTCTGTCTCCTGTATCAGACAATTCAGTGTCTGTATCAACAGTTGTGTCCTTACTAAGTGTCTCATTTTCCTCTCTATTTCTAGAGAAATTAGGAGTTGTTTCAGCCTGACCTGTAGTCATGGACAGATCTGATTCAATCATTTCCTCCTGTTTATCTTTTTTATCAAAATTCCTGGCATCTGTATTGTCCTTTGCTCTATACCTTCTTTTGTTAAGGCTGTCTTTATTGTCATGTTTTGTGTCATCTTTTTCATTTTCATAAGTCAGTGAACGATCCCTGTAAACACTGTGTGTGTCGTTAACAACATCTGCAATTTGTGAATATTTACTGTTTTGCTTGACAGTGTGCTTGCTTTTAGGATCCTTTTTCAGTGTATGACTTAGCTGCCTAGAATTTGCTAGGGCTTTGTGACTGGGTCTCTGATACTTTTCAGACTTTCTTCCTGGTGCATGCTTTTTCTGCACTGCCTGACTGTATGACCCCATAACTGGGGCAACAGGTCTGAACTGATGGCTGTACATACCGGCCACAGACCAGTCACTGCTACGTGACTGCTGGTATTGGGAAGTGTCCTGTCTTTCCTGTCTGCTCCGCAGACCCTCAGCAGTGGTGGGAGAGTCTTCTCCTCGTCTGCTCCGCAGACCCTCAGCAGTAGTGGGAGAGTCTTCTCCTTGTCTGCTCCACAGACCCTCAGCAGTGGTGGGAGAGTCTTCTCTTCCTCGTCTGCTCCGCAGACCCTCAGCAGCGGTGGGAGAGTCTTCTCTTCCTCGTCTGCTCCGCAGTCCCCCAGCAGCGGAGGGAGAGTCTTCTCTTCCTCGTCTGCTCCACAGACCCTCAGCAACAGTGGGAGAGTCTTCTCTTCCTCGTCTGCTCCGCAGACCCTCAGCAGTAGTGGGAGAGTCTTCTCCTCGTCTGCTCCGCAGACCCTCAGCATTGGTAGGCGAGTCTTCTCTTCCTCGTCTGCTCCACAGACCCTCAGCAACAGTGGGAGAGTCTTCTCTTCCTCGTCTGCTCCGCAGACCCTCAGCATTGGTAGGAGAGTCTTCTCTTCCTCGTCTGCTCCGCAGACCCTCAGCATTGGTAGGAGAGTCTTCTCTTCCTCGTCTGCTCCGCAGACCCTCAGCATTGGTAGGAGAGTCTTCTCTTCCTCATCTGCTCCGCAGACCCTCAGCATTGGTAGGAGAGTCTTCTCTTCCTTGTCTGCTCCGCAGACCCTCAGCATTGGTAGGAGAGTCTTCTCTTCCTTGTCTGCTCCGCAGACCCTCAGCAACACGGCGAGGGGGAGAAGTAGGCATGTTCTGTCTTGCCCATCTTCCTTGTAGCCCTCCAGCAGCAGGGGATGCAGCATGACCCCTAGATTTGTACCTAGCATAGATCTGACCTTCTCTCCACCCCTGGTGACCCAGATGTTCCTGTGCTCTATAATCCTGACTGGCATTTTCATGATAAAAATGGGTTTTATTCATCATCCTTTTTTGCAAAAGACTGTTATCTGCTCTGCTCTCACCAGGATCACATCTATTGTTTCCATTACTTCCAAACTGCTTATGGCGTGTATCTGGATTTTGATGGTTGTAAGGATTTTGGCGATGATGTCTGTACGCAGGCTGTGTGGGTGGCTTCTCTTTAACATGCAGCTTTCCATTGAAGAAGTATGCTACTCTGCCTTGGTCTCTGTGAAATTCTACCATGGTCTTCTGATGAGCTGTAAGGTCTGAGGTCACTCTGATGTTGCTTTGCCGAAGTCTCTCACGCAGCTCCTGGTCTCTTAGGATGGCAAGCTTGTCTCTCCATCGACAAAACTGGACCAAGAGTGGACGTGGAGAGTTGTCCCGATGTGGGCTGCCTATTCTGTAGGCACTTCTGATGTCTGATGTCTTCCAAAGTTCGTGACTAGAGGAGTGAAAGTTCAAGACTTCTGCAATCAGTGCTTCACTGGTCAGTTCTGTCCCTCTTCTGATTTCATCAACACCAAAGAATCTTAGATTGCATCTGATATTTTGTGCTTCCACAATGTCTACTTTGTGTTCCAGCTGGTCTAAACGTTCCACAATGGCCTCCCTGTCATCTTGAAGCTCACGGACATCTTCAGCATTCTTTTGTAAGCCTTTCTTCACATCAGCCAGTTCCTTTGTTAAATGTCGGAAATGTTCCTCCTGACAGCGAAATTTCTCTTCCAATGTTCTGTTCATGTTTGAAGAGTGTAACTGGAAACTGTTTGTCAGTTGTGAAAATCTCCATTCAAACAACTGTAAGAGAGTTGGTTCTTCAGATCTAGGATTCATGTCAAGACTTTTGCGAAGTCAATGAGGGCGGAGTATAATGTAGACTAGGTAAGTAGTAGCCATTCACAAACAAAAGCAGGTAGTCACTGGAACATTTGACCCTGAACTCTTGAACCCAACACCTGAACCAAGATGCATGAAAAAGACAAAAAACGAAAAACAAAAATCATGCGCCTTTGCCTGGTTTGACAGCAGTCCCCACTGCCTGATAAGGCTAAAAATAGCTTGCATACAAAAAGTTGCAATAGGTTTGA
>JASPKP010001639.1:0-2500 GCA_030674155.1 Stramonita haemastoma | reverse complement strand
TTCCTCCTCCCAATGCCTGTGTTCTGCAGAAAGCGGTGGGAGAACTAATCAGGTTAACACCATCTTCAAACGGGCGGTTAATCACTCCCATTCTGCCTCCCCATGTTTTGGACGCCAAGAGGGGTAGACCAAAAAACAAACAAACAAATACAGGCACCCACACCCCCCACCTACATATATAAGCTATAGGGGAGAGTATTTTCGAAGCAAGTCCCTGTTCGTGTGTGTGTGTGGGGTGTGTGTGTGTGTGTGTGTGTGTGTGTGTGAGTGTGTGTGTGGTGTGTGTGTGTGTGTGTGTGCGTGCGTTGCTTGGTGTGTGTGTGTGTGTGCGTGCGTGCGTGCGTGCGTGCTTGTGTGTGTATGTGTGTCTGTGTGTCTGTGTGTCTGTGTGTATGTGTGTGTTTTGTGTGTGTGTGTGTGTGTGTGTGTGTGTGTTTTGTGTGTGTGTGTGTGTGTGTGTGTGTGTGTATGTGAAGGGGGAGGGGGGTTGAACAAGTCCTGGGTCTCCCAAAAATGTTTGCAGGTAAAATATCAAAAATGAAGATTTTTTTCTAATCGCTTTAGTCTATGGCCGAAACTAGTAGTGGTGATTCTGTCAATTCGAGATTTGCTTAGACTCAAAGTGCATAACACCAATCACACACCACACACACACACACACACACACACACAAAACACACACACAACACACACACCACACACACACACACACACCACAACACACACACACTTTCAATAGCATTTGTTACATGGTAGGAAATAAGAGTCCAGCAGTGTAAGCCCAAACCAGAAAAAGATGTACATTTGGGATCACTGTTTTAACTGTGTCTGGGCAACTGCAGGGCATTCAAGGATGGTTTGGCAACAAACAGCAACAGTAGGTATCGTCAAATAACCCTCTGACACAACACTGCAAGTCTAACTAACTCCAACTTCCAGGGCTTTGTTTTTGGTTCCTGGTCTGTTTCACTAGACTGGGGTCAAGGGAAAAGCACTTTAGCAAATACTTACCAAATTGTTGGGGTCTGGAAAAATGAGTTAAGACGGAAACTTCCATTGCTGTTAGCACATTCTAAGATTTTAGCTTGTTGTTGCTCTGTTGTAAGTGTGTACTTGCACGCTTTAAAAAATGTTTCAATCAAAAAAGGGGAAATACGTAAAGGTTCTATAACTGTTCTTGTTTTAAATGCCCACAGATCCTGTAATTGAGTAGTAAGTAAGCCAGTATGGTGTGACTCTTCAAGCAAGCACGCACACACAGACGGACAGACAGACCAACAGAGAGGCAAAATTAAACACAGAAAAATATGAAATAGGGATTTGAGGGGGGGGGGGGAGGATAAATGAAATAAAAGATGGGAAAAAGGCAGAAAAATTAGACTATAATGAAATAAAGGAATAAAGAAGATGAAAAGAACAAGTAAGGGAGAAGAAAAATAGAAAAGGACAGAAAGAAGGACACGATAAAAACTACTGTTCAGAGGCAGAACAGGGAAGGGGAAGTGGTGTCAACAAGCCTAGCTGTGTGACAAACACCAGAGGCAGGGGGTGCTCTGTACTGTTCAATATTTAGCTACTGCTTTCACACCACACACTGTGCGAGGGACGTCCATCTGTCTATTGCTACTACACACACTCTCTCTCTATCTCTGTCAGTCTGTTTCTCTCTGTCTGCTCTGTCTGTCTGTCTGTCTGTCTGTCTGTCTCTCTCTCTCTCTCTCACACACCACACACCACACACACACACACACCAACACACACACACACCCACAAAAACCCCCAACAACACACAAACCACGCGGCATGACCGCACACACAACCCCTCACACAGATATACTGTTATAAACGCATATCCCCACCACCCCCGTTTGTCACCCTACCATCCCCTCCCCACCTCCCTCCTTCTTCCTCCTCCCCTTCCCACCCCACCCCTACATCATTCTGTCCTCTAATACAGGCCAACTCTCCCCCCTCCCCCACACCCCCACCCTGTCTCCGCTAAAGGCCGGCCTAAATTGCAAACAAACTGGCGGCACTTTTCTGCACGTTAAGGATCTCTGCTCCCAAAGCCACGGCTCTCCTGCCAGTCAGCGCCACTACAATCCGGCTGACATACATTCAATGTTTCTCTCTTTGACATCAGAACCGCCTAAAACCCCCCACTCACCCCCTCCCTTTTTTCTTCTGAATTCTTTCTCCTCCCATTCCACACTGTGTGTACAGCCCAAACTAATACACATGGTTACTTCTCTCTTTCCTTCCTTCTTTCCCCATCCTCCTCCATCATCTTCCTCCTCCTCTTCCTCCAAGTGCCTTATTGGGTGAGACTTGTCCATCTGCCTTACGCTCTGTCTCCCCTCCTGTCTCTCCCCGCAATTCTTCTGCAAAAAGGGGGACTAATCAGGTTTTTAAAAACCCCAAACGTCCTTAATCCCATTTGTTTTTTCCCCCCCCTTCTTTATCCATAACAAAAAAAACAAAAAAAAACCCCCCCCAAAAA
>JASPKP010001638.1:0-17500 GCA_030674155.1 Stramonita haemastoma | reverse complement strand
ACCATTCAGACAAAGAGACACACCACAGAACACCATTCAGACAAAGAGACACATCACCATTAAGACAAAGAGACACATCACAGAACACCATTCAGACAAAGAGACACATCACCATTCAGACAAAGAGACACACCACAGAACACCATTCAAAGAGACACATCATCATTAAGACAAAGAGACACATCACCATTAAGACAAACAGACACACCACAGAACACCATTCAAAGAGACACATCATCATTAAGACAAAGAGACACATCACCATTCAGACAAACAGACACATCTCAGAACACCATTCAGACAAAGAGACACAACACCATTCAGACAAAGAGACACATCACCATTTAGACAAACAGACACATCACAGAACACCATTCAGATAAAGAGACACACCATAGAACACCATTCAGATAAAGAGACACACCATAGAACACCATTCAGATAAAGAGACACACCATAGAACACCATTCAGATAAAGAGACACACCATAGAGCACCATTCAGATAAAGAGACACACCATAGAACACCATTCAGATAAAGAGACACACCATAGAACACCATTCAGATAAAGAGACACACCATAGAACACCATTCAGATAAAGAGACACACCATAGAACACCATTCAAAGAGACACATCACAGAGCACCATTCAAAGAGACACATCACAGAACACCATTCAGATAAAGAGACACACCATAGAACACCATTCAGATAAAGAGACACACCATAGAACACCATTCAGATAAAGAGACACACCATATTAACACCATTCAGACAAAGAGACACACCATAGAACAGCCAAATAAAGTCAAATTCTTATTTTAAAAAATCTTTGTTTGGCCACATGGAAAAGCACTCACAAAGCAACCCAAATCATGATTTGCACCCTTCCCCCCACACACTGAAAAAATATATAATATTCTGCATTTGCCCCAGTGGTTTCTTCTGTCGAGAAACCACCAGAGGGTGTTGTGATCCACAGTGTTATTAATGAATTAAGGATAAAAAAAAACACAACACCTCTGAACTTTGCTGTAGCATGTATATGAAATAATACAAGATATTGCAAGAGAGCATTCCAGATTAAAAATACTTAGTGGCAAAATGCTAGACTAAAATCGTCCCTTCACCATGATGTAATCTATCTGGTTGTGGTGGTCACCATTTGGGCTATGCCATGTCCATCTTCTGCATTTTTCATGTGGGTCAAGTGTATTCACTAGCTAGAGATTGTTGTTACAGGCAAACTCCAGGAGTCTCAAGCCTCTTTCATTTGTTTCTTTGTTACAGTGTGGTCCACAAACACCCTCCCAGTCTTTGTAGGCATTTACTCCTATCTTGGCGTTCCAGGTGACAGTAACGCGATTTTCTTACCATCTATAATTATGTCATTGCTGATGCGATTGGCACTTTTTGTGATCAGCTGGGTTTTCTCTGCACTGATCTGCATGCCATATGCTGAAGAGATTCTATCAAGGTGATTTACCAGGCTGATTAGCTCTTGCTATTCTCCAGCAAGGCCATCAATGTCTGAGCAAAACGTATGTTTGTGATTGTTTTGCCTCCTATGCTGACTGTTCCATTATGATTTTCAAGTGCATCAGCCATTACTCTAAGATGTTGAAGAGGGTGGGAGAGTGCAGACATCTTTAGCGCACTCCAATTGTGGTTCTGAACCAGTCCCCTTTGTTACTGTCATAGAAGACTGCACTGGTTTCCTTGTTATAGAGACATTCTATGGTTCTGATCAGGCTGGCATTGATGTTGTACAGCTTCATGGTTGCCCACAGAGCTGCATGCAAGACTCTGTCGAACGCCTTCTTAAAGTCTGAAAAGACGTGGTAAAGATCTTGTTGGTGTTGCAAGTATTTCTCACAGAGTATTCTAAGGTTGAAAATTGGTTCTGTTGTGTTCCATCCTGCTCTGAAACCTGCCTATTCTTCTTTACAATTTCCTCAGCTTGAGACTTTTGTCTGTTCAGGAGGATTCTAAGTATAACTGCCTGGATGGGTGACCAGGCTGATGGTACAGTAGTTTGGGCATAGTTGTAAGTTGCTTTTCCCCCGGTAGAGTGATAATCAGGGACAGTGTCCAAGGTGTTGGCCCCTCCCCTGTCTGCCATATCCTATTGCAGATGGTAACTAACACCTCTATCATGGTCTGTCCTCCTGCCTGGACCAGCTCTGATGGAATGTTGTCCACTCCTTCTGACCTCTCTTTTTAGTGATCTTATTGCACTTTCAACTTCCTACCGTAGGATGGGGCAGCTGCTGTTGTAGGTTGCCAGTCTTTTCTGGTTCTCCTAACTCATACTACGTTCAGAAAAAGCCCTCATTATTACTGGTCTCTATTTGCTAACAAAGCCCGACACTCACTTTTCTCAACAAAAAAGGTGCAGGTCACTCTCTGATCACGTGACCACTGCATCATCACCATGGGGACGTAAACCAAGATACCTGAAACAGTCATTGGTGTTATCATTAATCTGAGGATATCAATGACAGTGAAAATGAATTGCATTTAACTTGAAATTGTGGAACTACTAAAATAAAATGTATTGCAATTTGAATGACTGGAGCCATATCAAAAGCACGTATGTGCTTCCAGGCACGCTTATTTGTACATCTCATTACTAAATTTGAGAAATATTTTTGTCAGAGGCTACTGATTATGCAATATTCATAAATTCTCAAGTTTGATCTGTGATGTTGGGTTTAAAAATTCTGCTGTTGCACTGTGTGATAGTTATTGCGATAGTAGACTCTGGGATTTTGCACATCTTTAAAGAATCACATCTTGATGTGTGTCACGTTTTGCTGATGTAGTTCAACTGTTCAGGGGATCTAACCATGGGCGCACTTCCTAGCCCTCACAGAATCTCTTACCTGCTATGGCCAAGACAGCGATCTGAAGGAGGCCCACGTAGTCAGCACCTGTCACCAGGAGCAGCATGTTTAGAAAAAAGGCAAGGGCAGGTACATAGGGAACACCTGGAACCTGTCAGAAACAAAAAAACGTGTCAGGACTTTCTGATAAAACAGGAAGTAACAGATGCATACAAAACACCGGGTGCTTGTCGAATACATGAACTGTGTCAGGACTTTCTGATAAAGGGAAAATGGTAATGGTAAAAGTGTTCCTATGCGGTTCTTGGGAGCTTCTCCAGGGGCCAGCATATTGAGGGCAGTGCCCATCTCCTCTCCCTTGCTGCTTTACCTTCCCTGACCTTAAAGAGGGCAGGTACCCATTGACAGTTGGGTGAACTGGGGGACACTACTGAAGCCATGGATTACAAATTGTCACCCACTAACTTGATAAGCATACTCAATACTGCTTACCCTTAGCTTGGAGAGAGCGAGTGGTCTGACCACTGAGTTGTCCCGTACACACACACACACACACACACACACACACACACACACACACACACACACACACACACACACACACACACACACTTCATATTGCTGTAGTTTTTTGCCTGCTTCTGTTTTTCATGGTTTTCTGGTGTCTTATCCTTTAAAAATGTTTTGTACATTAAACGTTTTCTGGTTACTGCTTCCTCGCAGGCAGGAGTCCACCAAATATTCCTGAATACTTTCTTGATTTTGATGATTTAATGGTTGGGATTGATAGGTAAGCAGCTTGAATGGTGGAATTAGTAAAGACAGAATAAAATTGGTCTGTGTTTTCACAATCCAAGCTGTTTGTATTGTAGGCAGCAAGGATACTTTTAAACTTTTCCCAATTAGCTACTTTTTGAAAGTTTATCTTTTTCAGAGTTACAGGGGACTGACATTTCATTTAAAGTAATGATAATACGTAGATGATCACTTCCCAATGTATTGTCATATATTGCCCACGTACATTCAGGAGCAAGAGCAGAAGATATTAAAGAATGATCTAATGCTAATGCTCTGTGAGTAGAAATGTCAGGTATTCTAGTGACACTTCCATCATTTAGTAGTAGTACCCATAGCACTAACTTCTAACATTGGTAAGCTTATGGAGAAAACCATTCTTAGGAGGTTTGTGTATTATTGTCAGAAAAATAAGGTTGTTCCTGTCAATCAAGCAGGCTTTAAAAAAGAATAGATCTGCAGTCAGTGATTTAGTTAAACCAACAACACAAGTCAACCTACAATTTGCAAGAAGAAAAAATCTTCTTGCAACATTTTTTGATGTAAGAAAAGCCTATGACCAAGTTTGGCATGCTAAATTACTGCATAAACTGAAAACTATTGGCTTTTCTGGACATTTTTACTATTATATCAAAAGTTTTTTTTTATGCAACAGAGGTATGCAAGTGAGAGTAGGGATTGCATATTCAAACTTTAGGTCATTGCATATGGGTTTACCACAGGGTTCTGTAATACCCCCCATTCTGTTTAATATACTGTTATATGATTTACCCACAAAACTGTCTAAAGATGTCGTCCTAGTACAATATGCTGACAATATATGTATATGGATGAATGTCACTATGAAGCGCACTACAACAAAGCGGATGATAAATTATACAAAAAAGTATATCAAAAAGAGCTAGATAACTTACATAAATATATTTTTGAAAACGGTCTGACATTGTCCACAGAAAAAACACACATTATGCTTTTTAACAATGACAACGATCCAGAGACACTGCCACAATTTAAGATTGTTAAAGTTAAAGTCTGTCCCGAGCCTAAGGCTCATCAGGCCGGTGCTTATCCCGGTTTCTGTGGCGTTAAGTGACTGAGAGTCATAGACTCCCCCCTGGATAGGACGCCAGTCTATTGCAGGGTTAACCCCCAACACAAGATTGGTACCCCTTTTACACCTGGGTGGGGTGAGAAAATAGCCGTAAAGTGCCTTTTCCAAGGGCACAATGCCATAGCCGAAAGCTGGGATTGAACCAGCAACCTTTAGATTACGAGTCCAATGCCCTAACCACTAGACTACAGCGGCGGCTAGGATAGGAGGGGAGCCAATTCAGTATAAAAATACTGTTAAATTTTTAGGCATTCAGCTTCCATCAAAATTAACTTGGAATGCTCATATTGAATACATTCTAACAAAGGCAGGGAAATGCATTAATTTTCTTAAAGTGGTTAGCAGACAATCCTGGGGACAAGATGTCTTCACTCTAAAATGCTTGTCTATGTCACTTGTACGTTCCAAATTGTCATATGGCCAAGAAGTCTTTTTCAGTGCTCCAAATTATTTACTTAAAAAACTCCAAAGTATAGATTGTAAGGCATACAAACTTGCATTTGGGTTACCATTCCATGCATTCACCATAGGAACTTATAAAGAAATTAGGGAACTTCCCCATGTTGATTACCAACAACTTTTATGCGCCAAATATGTGTTATGGAGCACTGATAACGAAAATTTTGCCTCAAGTGAATTAAAAGGTTCAAGCAGAAACAAATTTTACAAAAAGGGCTAAACAGATTTCATGTTTAAAGCCTGTTAGCACTTATGTATCAGACCTTCTTAAAAAACCTACTTAATCAATATGACTTAGAAACACAAAAAGAAGTGCTACCCTGTCCATCATGGGAGATGAAGAAAACATGTTTTGATATAGAATATACTAATGGAAAAAAGAAGGAAAATCAAAACGTCATGGTTGCAGATGCCCGGTCCCATATTGAAAATAAGTTTTCTGACTACTTAAAAGTTTATACAGATGGATCAGTTTTAGAAAATCATGACACAGGCTCTGCATTTGTCATACCAGCACTTAAAACAGAAAAATCGTACTAGCTTGGTAAACATTGTTCAATATTTACAGCTAAACTTATTGCAGTTCTTATGGCTCTTAATTATATTCTTGATTTTCCATGTTTCTTCTTTCAGATCTTACTTTGTGTTGACTCGAAGTCAGTATTGTATGCTCTGAAATCCCCAAATTTTAAGAAAATCGCCACAATTATTTTTGAAATTAACCATGTCATACACCTAAGTTTAAGAGGTATTCATGTTTCATTTTGTTGGATACCTTCTCAGGCTGGATTTTTTTCAAACAAGTTGGCTGACAAGAGTTGCAAAAAAGGGGAAAAGACATGAAATGGGATCAATAGAACTGTATGTTCCCTTATCTATACAATAGAGATACCGTATATTAGAGCAAACATCATGGAATAAGTTTAAAGAATCTGGTCAACTCAAGGGCCAGTCTTTAAAGAGTCGTCTGACTACTGCCCATATTTCTTGTTATATGGCTCCTTTTCAAAAAGATTTAAGTTTTCTAACTGTAAGAAGGGTAAGTTCAGTATATTTTAGAATGAAATTAAATGCATTCCTTACTAAATTTTGCAAAAATGTCAGATGTCTATGTGGAGATCATATTTCAAACACTCATATCATATTTGAGTGCCCAATTGTAAAACTATTTTTGCCTGCATATTCTGAGCAGTCTCTGGAAAATGTTTTTGATAATTCAAAGTTAGCCTTTGCCATTGTTGGATGTTTATTGCACAGCCCACTTGAATATTTATTGTAGTTACGTAATTATTGTTAAATGTTCCTTCTTTGTTGAGTTGAAATTTTGGTCCTGTTTTTAAGAGTATCATTGTTATCACTTTATTATTTTTTTTTTTAGAAGCATACAAAAATACCACCATTAATGCTATCTTATAACGTTTTCTCTTTCCACCCCTTCCATTCACTTCCATAACTTCCATTACACTTTCCACTTTTCTCGTCTAATATCACTTAAAGTGAACAGATGTTAAATTGAAGACAACAACAACAACACACACTTCACACATAACCTCTCCAGTCCCCTCCCCCATCAACCTCACCTGGAAGCCCTCATGCCTCCCGGGACCACAACGTTTCCTCAACACCTCACAGAGGAAGATGACGATGATGACGATGACTGTGGTGCTGACGACGGCCAGCAGCTTCAGCCTCTGCAGGTCCTGCCAGGCCAGTCCCAGCTGCAGGGACAGCGTGGCCAGCAGGGTCACCAGCAGAACCAGGCATCTCGGGGTCGTCAGCGTCCTCAGCAGCTTTCCCTTCAGGACTTCATAGCACCCCATGTTGGCCCTGTGCGCATTGTTTGGGATGGTCCTGCGTGCCTCATTTCGAGTCTGAGACAACTCTTCAGAGACGTGGGAGGTTTCAGCTTGTTGTTTGGTGGCTGGTTCCAACTTATGGTTTTCTTGCAATGAAGGCACGGTTCTATATTTGCTATGGGACAATCCAGCTTTAACATCTTGGTGCGCGTCTTTAGCATCTGCATCCTGGTGTGGATAAGAATTTCTGGTTTCTTGGCAGTTATTGGATGGCACGTCATTAGCCAGAGATGGTTTTAAAAACTCTGCACAATCTTCATGCTCACTCAGACGAGCTCCAAAACTGCTGTCTCCATCTGTGTCATGGGAACATGCTGCAGAGGCCAGTAGAGTCTCAGAAGGTTTTTGTCGAGGAGAACCATCACCCTGCAAGCTCTTATTTCCTTCTTCAGTAGGGGGACATCCAGCCTTCATTACCTTTGACACATCATGCCCTGTAGTTTGCCTTGATCTTGAAAGTGTGTCCTGCCTGTGTAAGCTGGCATGCTGACCACTGGCACCATGATCTCTGAAGGTGTTATAGCCTTGTTCTTGTGGTGCACTTCTGCTCTGATCGGTAGCTCTTAAACTAATGAGAGCAGGCGCCAGAATGAGATTCTGGAATATTACGGTTAGCACGTTGCATTGAATTAAGTCTTTTATCTCCAGAAGCAAAGACAACACTGCTGATATAATCCCACCCACCACCACTCCCACCAATGGCACTCTGGTGACTGGGTGAATGTAGGCAAAGCTTTTAAACCACAGTCCGTCCTCAGCCATTCGGTAAAAGGCACGGGACTGAGAGTACAGATTCATCATCCCAACATTGGTCACAGCAAAAACTGGACCAATCGTTACAATGTATCTGGCCCATGTGATTCCCTGATAAGCAAAGGCTGATGGGATAGGGGCACGCAAGTCAATGTCTGTGTATGGTATTAAACATAACGTACCAGCAGCAGTGCAACAGTAAACTATCGTAACTGTCAGCAGCACTATCAGTATAGCCCTGGGAATAGATTTTGCTGGATCTTTGGCTTCTTCAGCTGAGAAGCAGACGACAGCATAACCATCATAGGCAAAATACATAGTAGAGGCACTAACAATGACACCCCAGAACCCGTATGGCAAAAATCCCCCATTATCAGGATCTACCAGCCGGTGAACATCTCCAGCGACAAATCCAGTGATGGTTATCAGGATAAGGGTTGCTACAGTCAGCAGGGCCAGGACGCTGTTGACGAGCAAGGAGCACTGGATGTTGCAGGACACCACCACCGTCAGCAGCAGGAAGAAGGTGAAGGCCATCCAGTCCAGAGAGCGGGCGAAGGGTGGGCCGATGTGCAGCTGGCCCACTCTGTCGTCGAGGAAGGCCTGGATGGAGTTGTTGAAGAGGGAGTCCACGAACCCGCTCCACGCTCGGGCACTGGAGGCTGAAGAGGTTGTTAGGGCTGGAAAGGAAGTTAAGATCATGATCATCACTGTTAGTGACATCATTGGTGGGAAGGGGGTAGGTAGCCTAGTGATTAGAGTACTGACCTTGTGGTCTGCAGGCAGGGGGTCATATCACCACAAAGACTACCCTGTAAGGTTTTTTTCCCCAGTAGTTGACATCAGTACTTTTTCCACTGCACTGAAATTCCTTGAGATGAGATTACAAACTAAGTTTGCTTGTAGGAATGCACACAAAACATCTTGTACACACAATAAGGGCAGTGAAAATGTGAAAAATCTACCATCATTCTGTTTTTGTTATTTTACCAGGGGATTTTTCTTCTGGAGTTAACATCAGTGCTGACTCCACTCCCCCCAAAAGTCCTTCGGAAGAGACTATAAACTGAGGCCCAGTGTGCGAACGCACACAGAACATCTTGCGCACATGTTCCGCTTTACATAAGAGTAGGCCATCGTCTGCCTGTGGGAACAGATGACAAGATTTACAAAACTCCATTCACAAGGGGACTGGATTTTAAAAAGTACATGAGTGCTTATTCCATTATCCTTGATATAAAAGAATAAATATAAAATGTATAATATACATGATATATAAAAATATAAATATGTAAGGAAATCCAGAGTGGGAGAGAAGGGAGAAACAGACTGAAGATGAAACAACACCAAGCCAACCAAAAGTATGGACTTACTGAATAGTCCCATCCAGCCGGCAAGAAATCCGGCCAGTTCTCCTACAGTTTTGTACAGGTAGGTGTATGGGCCACCTGTCTGGGGGATGAGGGATCCGAACTCTGCAAGGATTAAAGCGCTGGGTGCTACCACCAGAACCGCCACCAGGAAGGACAGTATCACCCCAGGGCCTGAAAACCATGGCCTCCTACAGTTCTGGTGGAGTTAAAGAAATAGGTAGTAGCAGGATATGCCCTGTTTTCAAGTATATTATGGGCTTATCTTGTGTTTCATAACTTTTGACGACCTTGTCCTTACATACGTTTGAGTCTAGACAATGCTGCCCTTGGACAGGCTGTCCATGTAAAGAGCAGAAATAAGACAGTTATGCTTTGTAAGTTGGTGAATTTAATGCATATACCAAAACCGTCAGTGAGTTTGTTCATGTTGAGGTGCATGATATTAATTTGTTTACCGATGTAATTGAAAGTGACAAACTAGTTAACAATGGATGTTCTTAAGATTTTCATAGGGTCAATAATTACATATAGCTTTGTTGTTGTTTGTTTGTTTGTTTAGATCTGTGCAGGGCTCATTCTATTCGCATATTTAATAGCAGTGTTGGGACACATAAGGCATGAAAAAATGCTGGTGTAATGGTTGTTCTGTTGTTGATTTTATAATCGGCTCTTTGTAATTGTTTTCAAGAGTGCAAGAATTTTTAATCAAACTGTTTGATGCAGGGTTTTTTATGTTTATCTTGCTATGAACCTTCACTTGATATTTTTTTGTTTTAAAGGGCACACAGTCTCATGTAATTAGGAAAATCAGATCATATAAACAAGTTACCTCTAGCCACATAGAAAAGATGAAAGGTTTTAATGAAAGTCATTCCTATGTATTTTTCAATGAAGAACACACACACACACACACACACACACACACACACACACACACACACACACACACACACACACACATACACACAAATACACACACACACAAATACACACACACACACATACTTTCATTTACTCACTCACTCCCTCACTCACCCATTGTGTTTAAGGTGTTTTCAGTAAGTGCAACATTTCATGTAGGCTGCACAAGATATGTGCCTGCCAGTCACTTTTCACATCATCCATACCATCGGCCATGATGAGTGGTCATTTTTCACATCATCCATACCATCGGCCATGCTCACTGGTCATTTTTCACATCATCCATACCATCGGCCATGCTCAGTGGTCATTTTTCACATCATCCATACCATCGGCCATGCTCAGTGGTCATTTTTCACATCATCCATACCATCGGCCATGATGAGTGGTCATTTTTCACATCATCCATACCATCAGCCATGCTGAGTGGTCATTTTTCACATCATCCATAACAGCGGCCATGCTGAGGGGTCATTTTTCACATCATCCATACCATCGGCCATGCTCACTGGTCATTTTTCACATCATCCATACCATCGGCCATGCTCAGTGGTCATTTTTCACATCATCCATACCATCGGCCATGCTGAGTGGTCATTTTTCACATCATCCATACCATCGGCCATGCTGAGTGGTCATTTTTCACATCATCCATACCATCGGCCATGCTGAGTGGTCATTTTTCACATCATCCATACCATCGGCCATGCTGAGTGGTCATTTTTCACATCATCCATACCATCGGCCATGCTGAGTGGTCATTTTTCACATCATCCATACCATCGGCCATGCTGAGTGGTCATTTTTCACATCATCCATACCATCGGCCATGCTGAGTGGTCATTTTTCACATCATCCATACCATCGGCCATGCTGAGTGGTCACTTTTCACATCATCCATACCATCGGCCATGCTCAGTGGTCATTTTTTCACATCATCCATACCATCGGCCAGGGCGGAACCTGGGGGGAAGGGGGGGGGCCTGCCGCCCCCCCCCCCCCCCCCTCAAGAACTGTTCAAAATCTTGAGCTGGTTGGAGTTCTGCAAGTCAGTCTGTATCTGCATGCCTGCACCGCCTACTGGAGCTGTATGCTACCGGCAGCATCACCGTGACCGTCTTCCTATTTTTAGCTTTGTCACGTTACCTCTCTGCAATCATCAAATGTGCTTTGTTTTACTCCAGTTTCTTTTCCATGCCGTGGCGGTAAACTTGCTAGTATCATGTATTTGTTCCTGTGTATTTGTTCCAGCAAAAATGCTGGGGAAAAACCTCCTGAAACCTACCGATGCAGGCGGGACCAAGAAGCTGAGCTGCTTTTTTGGACAGCAGGCATTTAAGACTCTGCTTGGACGCAAGTTAGATGCTCGTGATCTTATCTTGATCTTCAATCTGTTGTGTTGGTGTTGTTCTAGGAGTGGTGGCCTAAGCCCTTCAACTTCGAGACCACATGGCCATCTTCTTTAATTCTTTTTTCTCGAAAGCCGTGGTAGGGCCCTTTGATTAGTATGAAAAAGTTCTCTCCATCCCAGGTCTATGCCCAGTTACCAGGTCAAATCAAACACTTGGTCACCATTGGGTGGGAATTGGAGGGAAAAGGCCAGTGGATTTATTCAGAGAAAATGTAAACAACCCAAATTACTATCAAACACATGCTCTGTGGCCCAAGTCTGGACACAGACACAGTGTTCAACTGATCCCTTGAAATCTCAGATAAATCTTGAAATTATTTTGAAGAATTTTTCGAACCTTTTATTCATCTATTCTTTTTGGCCAAAATAATTTGGTGTGGGGGGGAGGGGGGCACTGTATGATCACATCTTTCTGCCACTGTGCTTCACAAGAAAAAATCAAAGATTTCAGAGGCAGAGGTTACAGACCTACAGATGGCCGGTCTACTCGCCTTCCCTTGATGGTGCATTCTGCAAATCTTGTTTTTGTTTGCCATTGGTAAAAATCTTGGAAGCTTGTTACAACACCATTGAAAAAGTGACGCAAGGCTCTGGAAGATCTTGACAACCACAGCAAGCTAAAATACCATGAGACTGCACTTGAAAGATCACATGCTCTGGTCTCAACAATGAAGGTGTCAACAGACATCGTTAGCCAGCTGGACTGCAAGGCCAAGGCACAGATAGACACCAACAGGAAGGTCCTTGCCTCCATTTTCAACACTGTTGTCATGTGTGGAAGGCAAGGGCTTGCACTCAAGAGGCAATAACAACTATGGGGTACTCCAGGATGACAACACGAGCAATTTCAATGCCTTGCTGAAGTTCCACATTGAACAGGGATAATGTTCTGGAAAACACTCAAAGAAATGCCCTTCAAATGCCACCTATGTGTCAAAACGGACACAAAATAATATGATTGACATTTTTGGTGAGCAAATTTGGGACAAGATTCTGGCCAATGTGAAGGATGCCAAATTCTTCACCATTCTGGCTGATGAAGCCACGATTCTGGCAATTGGGAGCAATTCTCAGCTGTTCTCAGGTTTGTGGATGGGGGCAACAAAATCCATGAGGACGTTTTGGCTTTTGCACACTTTGAAGCCATCACTGGGAAGCCCTGAACCAACAAATTCTTCAGTGCCAGGAGGACTGGGGCCTTGAGGTTGGTGATTTTAGAGGGCAGGGATACAACGACCTGCCAACATGGCTGGAAAATTCAAAGGTGTACAGGCCAGGATTTCAGCCCTCAACAACAAAGTGTTGTACTTCCATTGTGCTTTGCATTGCCCGAGTCTGTGCATCATGAAGTCCTGCCTGGTATTGGTAGTCAAGAACATGCTGGCTGCCATGACTGATATGGCAATTGTTTTCAACTTTGCCCCCAAAAGGCAGAGGCACTTTGATGAGGTGCTGGAATGTGCTGCTGTGCCATCCAGAAAGCACAAAATGGTGGACTTGTGCAAGACAAGGTGGGTCAAAAAGCACACTGCATTTGAGACATTTGCCAAACTATATCAGGTCCTGCATGAATGCCTTGGTCAAATGTCCACCAACACTGCTGGTTGGGCAATGACACCATCTCAAGGGCCTCAGGATTCCTTCATTGCATGACAACTGGGGAACTCCTGGTGGCCTTTGTTGTCACAAGAAAGTGCCTGCAGCTGTTGAAGCCCCTCACTGTCCACCTGCAGAAGAGGGCCAAAGACATTGTGGTGGCGTATCAGGAAACGACAGACCTCACCTCCTGCATGCAGGATATTTGCAGGGATGTGGACACTGTATTTGAAGAGTGGTTTGCTGAGGCAAATGCCATGTCACAGTCCATGGTGGGGGAGGACATCCAGCCTCCAAGACGTGCTGGCACACAGACTCTGCGGGACAACCAGCCGGCTTCTACCTCAGAGGAGTTCTACAAGAGATCTGTGGCCATTCCGTTCCTTGACCACCGCTCCACAGGACTGCATGAGCACTTCAAAAATGCAGATCTGGCCAAGGACAGTCTTCTACTAGCTCCTGTCGACACCCTGGACCAGAACTGCACACATCTGCCAGTTGGCATCAAGTGTCTGGCCACACTGTATGAAGATGATCTGGAGGATCCGCAACAGGTGGAAGCAGAGTTCAGGAGGTGGATGAACAAGTAGTTCATTCCCCACACTGTGACAGAGGCCCTGTAGAGTTGTGACAGCAGGCTCTATCCAAACCTCTTCATGCTGCTGCGGCTCATCTGCACTCTGCCCATCACCACTGCTTAGTGTGAGTGCACTATCTGCCGTCTTCGGACACTGAAAACCTATCTGCGCTCCACAATGGGGAAAGATGGGCTGAATGGATTGGCGCTCATGTGTATAGACCATCAGATACCAACCGACATTGAGGCAGCTGTTGATACCTTCTCAATCAGGTTCAGGACCAAAATGGCACTTTCTGTTGAACTAAAGTGGATGTGCTGTGTATGTGTGACATCTAGAGTGATCTCAAGTGCTTCTGACAGTGGATGCAAGGACTTTTTGTGTTACATCAAACTTTGACTGAAAGTGATCTAAAATGACTGTAATAGGATTGACATGGTTGATTCCATACCTTAACCTTTGTGGCATTTTTCTTCAACTTTTTTTTTCCACGCACTTTGGAATTTCCTGTCAAAGTTTCACCTGCACCAGATGAAAGGTCAGTTTCATTTTTTCGTTCATCTTTTCGAAGCTTTCACACAATCTTATTTTCTTAATCATATCAAATTATATGCCTGGAGAGGCCAAAATTTTAGGTGGAAATTGCTAAAAATCGTTTTCGGCCAGCGGGTTTCGCCCCGAACCCCCAGACCCCCCTTGGGCCCTCCCCCGCCCAATCCAATCCAATTATGTTGCTTATAGCCCCGCCTACCACATAGGCCACATCAGGGTTATCACCTTGTTACAGTTTAAAACTCTATTAAAAGTGTGCGACTATGTACAGTTTAAAATGAAGTATAAAGCCAACTCAACTGTCCTTGCTTGTACTGACGCCCTGGCCAACCATAAGGGTCCCCCCTATCAAATAATAGGTCCGGCCTTGTCGGCCATGCTCAGTGGTCACTTTTCACATCATCCATACCATCGGCCATGCTCACTGGTCACTTTTCACATCATCCATACCATCGGCCATGCTCACTGGTCACTTTTCACATCATCCATACCATCAGTCATGCTCAGTGGTCACTTTTCACATCATCCATACCATCAGTCATGCTGAGTGGTCACTTTTCACGTCATCCATACCATCGGCCATGCTCACTGGTCACTTTTCACATCATCCATACCATCGGCCATGCTCACTGGTCACTTTTCACATCATCCATACCATCGGCCATGCTCACTGGTCACTTTTCACATCATCCATACCATCGGCCATGCTCACTGGTCACTTTTCACATTATCCATACCATCAGTCATGCTCAGTGGTCACTTTTCACATCCATACCATCGGCCATGCTCAATGGTCATTTTTCACATCATCCATACCATCGGCCATGCTCACTGGTCATTTTTCACATCATCCATACCATCGGCCATGCTCACTGGTCATTTTTCACATCATCCATACCATCGGCCATGCTCACTGGTCATTTTTCACATCATCCATACCATCAGTCATGCTCACTGGTCACTTTTCACATCCATACCATCGGCCATGCTCAGTGGTCATTTTTCACATCATCCATACCATCGGCCATGCTCAGTGGTCATTTTTCACATCATCCATACCATCGGCCATGCTCACCAGCAATATCCCGGACGACCACTCCCAGCAAGACGTAGATGCCCACCCCGATAGTGGAGCCCAGGCCTATAGCAGTCATCTGTGGGGTGGACAGGCAGCGCTGAAGATTGGTGTGCGTGTCTGTCTCTCCCACCTGTTTCTGTCTCCCTGCTCGTCGCCACAGGTAACGTAGTCTGGCGCCACATTGCATGACTCCAGGTAAGAGATCAGAATATGATGTTAAAATCTGATGCCATACCAACATTCTCATGTATACCCTGCGCTTACAAATACCTAGATTCAATCAATCCACCATCGGCCGTCGTGCTTTCTCTGTTTCTGGTCCAGTGATCTGGAACGATCTCCCTCTCTCCCTTCCTAAAAAGCCTACCTATGACACATTTAAATCCAGCCTCAAGACACACTTGTTTCAAAGCTAAGACTTTCCTATCCTGTTTCATCTTCTGCCCCTGCTCTCAACAGCCGAACTATCCACCACCCTGCCAAAGTGTTTAACCTCTATGTGTGTGTGTGTGTGTGTGTGTGTGTGTGTGTGTGTGTGTGTGTTGTGTGTGTGTGTGTGTGTGTGTGTGTGTGTGTGTGTGTTGGTTGACTTTGTTAAAAATCTAAATTGTTGTTGGCTGCATGTGCAAGAATTGGTTGAATGCAAGCGCTTTGATTTGTTTTTGCAAGATATAGCGCTATATAAATTCCATTTATTATTATTATCATTATACCTTAGTGGGTTTGTAGCCGGAATGTCTGTGTGTCTGTTTGCCTGTCTCTTTGTCTGTCTGTCACAATTTACATTCAGATGTATCAAGCATTCATTGCCATTTGAATAAAAACAAGTTAATGGCATTGAGCATGGAAGTCGTCTTTGTAAACAATATTTCCTGATTTCTCTAGGAGATGAGTTTCACTTTATAATGTTGTTGTTGTTGTTGTTGTTGTTGTTGTTGTTCTTCTTCTTCTTCTTCTTCTTCTTCTTCTTCTTCTTCTTCTTCTTCTTCTTCTTCTTTTCTTCTTCTTCTTCTTCTTCTTCTTCTTCTTCTTCTTCTTCTTCTTCTTCTTCTTCTTCCTCCTCCTCCTCCTCCTCCTCCTTCTTCGCATCCTTTTCTTTCCCTTCATCTTTTTCTTCTACTTCATCATCTTGGCATGTCTCCTTATTCTAGTGTAGGCTTTGGTTCTTTCATCATCATCAAGAATGGACGAAGCTTTTGGTCTGGGCAAAAGCACCAACATCAAACAAACAAATAAACCAAACATATAAATGAAGACAAAGACAAAACTAATATCGCTTTTAGTAAAAAGACGTTAAATTCTAGGAGGGAATGAACGAAAAGACAAAATCTTACCAGTTTTATATCAGAGCTCTTCAAATCTTTACAGTTAGCAGAGTAAAATCAACAGGTCGGGTGATGAGGTCCAGTATTGCCTTTAGCGAAGTGATGGGTTGACTGACTAAAACCAACGGAGTTCAGGCATTATGTAGCAGTATTAATATCATGCATGGATAAGCTTAAGCATGTTCACCACAGTTGGTAACTGGCCTGTATTATCTAATCAAATGTAAATGAAAATTTAAGATTATGACAATAAGGAACTAATCAATATTTATGCTCCATTAAGAAATGACAGGGGACATCTATTCACGTGATTTATTTCCCAATCTGTGCAGGCCTCTCATGAACAAGAGAATGGAGAGAGTGTGGCAGAAATCGTTTCTAAGGGGCTGCCATTTTAGTTTACCATCTGTCGTTGTCTTCATTCATATATCTTTTTGTTTATTTGTCCTGCTTTTTTTCTGTTTATTTCTTACTTGAGCCCAAAAAAAACCGTGGTGTTTACGCACGTGTTCGATTGAAATGTCATCTAACTGAAGGGATAATCAAAAGGGGGAGGGAGATGGAGGTTTTGGGAGGTGGCTATAACTAACCATTCATTTGGTTTGGGCAGGGTGTATTGTCGTGGTTGTTCTCATCCCTTCTTCCTCCATACTATAGCTTGTCTGTCTGTCTGTCTGTCTGTCTGTCTATCTATCTATCTATCTATCTATCTATCTATCTATCTATCTATCTATCTATCTATCTATCTATCTATCTATCTATCTATCTATCTATCTGTCTGTCTGTCTGTCTGTCTGTCTGTCTGTCTGTCTGTCTGTCTGTCTATCCCTTAGTCTGGTGACCAT
>JASPKP010001637.1:15000-27324 GCA_030674155.1 Stramonita haemastoma | reverse complement strand
TTGTAACCATTTTCACCACAAAAGAGGCATTAGTCCTATTTTTCGCCGTGAAAAGAGGCAATATCAATTTTTCACCATGAGAGATGCACTATTACTATTTTCATCATAAAAAGAGGCAGTATCACGCCTCACTAAGAAAAGAAGCATTTTTAAAGTTTTCACCACGAGAAGAGGCATTTAACCGTTTCCATCACGAGAAGAGGCAATATAACCGTTTTCACCACAAAAAAGATATACAACTGTTTTCACCACGAAAAAGATATATAACTGTTTTTACCACGAAAAAATAATATAACTGTTTTCACCATGAAAAAAGACATACAACTGTTTTCACCATGAAAAAAGACATACAATTGTTTTCCCCATGAAAAAGGCATGTAACTGTTTCACCATGAAAAAAGGCACATGACTTTTTATCATAAAAAAGACATTTAAGTGTATTCATCATGAAAAAGGCATATAACTATTTTCACCATGAAAAAGCACATATAACTGTTTTCACCTAGAAAAAAGCATATAACAGTTTTCACCATGGAAATCTACATATAACCGTTTTTTACCATGAAAAAGACATACTAATGTTTTTACCATGAAAGAAGGCATATAACTGTTTTCACCATGAAAAGAAGCATTATTAGCATATTCACCATGAAAAGAGGCATTCAAATTTACCATGAAAGAAACAGCATTGCCCTTTTTACCATCAAAGTAAGCGTTAGGACTGTTTTCATTTTAGATAGGCCTTTTGTTTTCGTTGGAGGCAGTATGACTATTTTCATTTGAAAAAGGCACTTTGTTGGGTTTTTTCGTTTTCACCACAATAAAGCATTGTTCCCATTGTCACAGTAACCAGAGACATTGTTTCCATTTTTACCATTGAAAGAACCATTTTCACTCTTTTTTTTTCTTAATAGTTCCTGGGCCAGGATCCCTCCGTTCACAAATGGTTACATTTTTTTTATACGATTACTTTTGCCCATCATTAAGGTAGCCACTTGCCGACTCAGTGGATGATGTCTAAATACGACAACAGTGTGTTTGCTTTTTAAAAATAATTCATCCGCTCTTACCTACACGCAATGGCCTACTCTTCTGAAAGGCAGAATGGGTTTTTACATGTGTGCAAGATATTCTGCGTGCTTTCTTGCACAGGCGCTCGGTCTATAGTCTCACCCAAAGGACATTAAAAAAAATGGATTTTTTTTTTTTTACACTTCTACATCTTTACTGCATACCACATCTTTCTTAACTCTTTCTCCTTTCCCTTAGCTTCCATCCCCTTTGAGTTATGTTTTATTTTAGTATTCACATTTGATAGATAATAATATCCCCATCTGTTGAGAAAATGTCCACATCTTATACATTCTAAACACCTGGACAATTAGCTGACATCAATAACTGACACAGCTTTTGGCCTGGGCCAAAAACAAAAAAAAGAACGGATTTAATACTGATGTCAGTTAAGTCAGGGGGGGGGGACTTATCGAAAGGGTATCTCGGTAGCAGCTTGAAATCTGCAGTCAGGGTATACGATTCACAGGCATACAGAAACATGGATATGACAAGGGAGTCGAGCGCATTAGTCTGATCTATCCTGGCAAAATTGGCAGGTTTAATTTTCAACTGTATGCCCGAAGTCACCTTGATTGGTGGTGGTGGGGGAGGGGGGGGGGGTATCGTTTGCACCTGCGAAAAAAACTCACCGTCTGTGAAACTACCCAGCTCTAGCCAAGTAACGGGACCAAAAAAAAGAAGAAAAAAAGAAGAAAAAAAGATCTTTAGGCACAAGCGATATTCCATAGATTTGTAGCTATGGATCTGTTATCGATCTCTGCACAAGCAGTCTCTCTCTCTATCACTGTCTCTGCTGCTTTGCAGACCTCTCCCGTCTGTCCTGCGTGACCCGAACGATCCCATGAATTATAGCAGACAGCTAACCATGTAACTGCCTAATTATCTCTCCCTTTTTGTCCCCGTCACTGGCCAAACCGCGTCCTGGCCCTGAAAGGATATCAATGTACAGGATATTAGCGACTGGGGTCATGTTGTTTTGTGTTTTGGTGTGTGTTTGTTGTGTGTGTGTGTGTGTGTGTGTGTGTGTGTGTGTGTGTGTGTGTGTGTGTGTGTGTGTGTGTGTGTGTGTGTTTGTGTGTGTGTGTGTGTGTGTGTGTGTGTGTGTGTGGCGCGCGCGCGGCGCGCGTGTGTGTGTATGTGTTTTGCTAGTTATTGTTTGTTATGTAGGGGTAAAAACGTTGTACACAATATATATATATATTATATATATATATATATATATATATATATATATATATATAAAAACTACACAATACTTGCTGTTTGATCGTATATAGAATGGTCGTATGGTATGCTTATTTTGGTAGTTGGGGAACACATTTCCCAGTTCCGAGCACATTAAGGATGAATGGATGGATGGATGGATGGATGGATGGATGGATGGATGGATGGATGGATGGATGGATGGATAGATGGATGGATGGATGGATGGATTAGTTTATTGGGCTGTTTGGTTGGCAGGGTGCTAATTTGAATAATAATAGTTCTTATGACATCTTTTAATTTGTAAATTGCCTTTTTCTTATTAACATTTTATTTTGGTGAAGGTTTAGACCTTTAAGCACAAGCATTGTCCCATCAACTTGTATCTTTGGATGTCTATCGATTTCAGCAGGCGCTCTTTCTATATCATTCTGTTTCTACTGCTTTGTAAACCTCCCCTATCCCTCGTTCCCCTTTTCCCCATATCTTCACCCCCTCCCATAGTCCCTCAAAGCCCCCTCCCCCCTGCCCCCCCCCCACCCCCCAACCCCCATCTGCACGACGGATCTGCATGACCCGATCGATGACATTAATTATAGCAGACAGCTGACCATGTCACTGCCAAATTACTTCCCCTTTTTTTCTTCCGGTTTCTGACACTATGGCAGGGGGCAGATTAGGCCAGTGGTTAAAAAGTCCTACTTGCGAGGCAAAGGAAACTGAGGGCACTGGTTCCAGTCTCCCCTGAGGGGTCCTTTGGAGGAGGTCTCCCCCCCCCCCCCCCCCCCCTGGAGTTAATGTTGGTCCATCCAGACACACTGTACTTCCTGTACTTCCTGTAAGTCCTATAGACAAGACTGCAACCCGATATAATTTATTCCCGTGGAAGCCATATTCTTTTAAAATATTCTATTGGGGCGGGAGAGCCCAGTGGTCGGAACAGTCGCTTTCCCCAAGCTAAGGTTAAGCAGCATCGAGCGTGGTTACCAAGTGGATGAGTGACAGTTTGCGAACCTTGGCTTCAGTACTGTTCCCCCAGCTGTGAATGGGTACCTGCCCTCTTTAGGGTCAGGGAAGGTAAATCAGCGAAGGAGAGGAGATGGACACTGCCCTCAATATGCTGGCCCCTAGAGAAGCTGAGGTCTCTGACGCCTCGCTCCTCAACGCTTGCATAGGTTATGGGAACGCCTTTACCCTTTTTTGTACAGTTCTGACTGTGTAGTGATTTTTTCCTTCTTATTATTACCCGACATTATTTTACTCATTTCTTTTTAAATGCCTTGCTGGAGTTCCACGTTTTGACACACTAAAGGCATGGTTGCTGGTATGGATGACATCAGCACACCCAGCGTGCAATCACATCCTGGAGAGGGATGGGCTCTCGTATTCGTGTCTACACTTACTCCTGAATACTCTATCTATGTATCTATCTATGTATCTATGTATCTATGTATCTGTGTATCTATCTATCTATCTATCTATCTATCTATCTATCTATCTATCTATCTATCTATCTATCTATCCCTTAGTCTGGCGACCGTGGGGGCACCCATGAAGACTTGACAACCAACCAGTTCCCTCCATCCCTCTCTCTGTTTCGCTTTTTTCAAAGTTTTGTTGAGTTCTAGGCCTGTCCATTCGCTGATGTTCAGTGGTTGCATGGGTTTCATATCTATAAATACTCTTCAATACTATAAACTAGTAATTGCATAGATTTTACATTTACAGCTACTCATGTGTACTACAAATCAGTAGTTGTGTGGATTTCGTATATACAAATACTCTTGAAGACTGCAAATTAGTAATTGCGTGGCTTTTCTAGATACAACATCCTTCAATTCTGTTTAGTCATAACTTCCTAGATTTTCTTTATACAAAAACTGATGATTACTGTGACATAGTAACTGCATGAATTTTATTAGAACCCAGAAACAACTCAACTTCTACAAATATACTTGTTACATTTTTATTTATTTTTAAATTTCATTTTATTATTTTATATCAATGATAATGGAATAAGCACTCATGTGCTTTTTTTCTTCTTTTTTTTACATCGAGTCCCCGTTTGTATGCAGTTTTGTAAATCTTGTCATCTGTCCCTACCGGCACACAATGGCCTACTCTTACGAAAAGCGGAACAGAATTTAACATAGATTTCGTGTCCATAAATAGTCGCAAATGCTTCATAACAATAGTTCTGACATGGATTTTCATTCCTCGGCCACTGTTTCCAGCTCAGCCTGAGAATGTCACATACAGAGCGTTGGAATGTCATTTCCCGTATGTATACAGAGCTCTGCTATAAGTCTTCCTGTGCAGTCAAGCGCTTAACTGGAGTGGAAGTGTTGTGCTCTGGGCATAACTTTCTAACACCTGCCGTGATCGCCTGTAACTAATTCCATTACGTGATACCTGTGGAGGTTTAAAAAAAACTCTGTCTCTGTCTCTCTCTGTGTCTCTGTCTCTGTCTCTGTCTCTCTCTCTGTCTCTCTGTCTCTCTGTCTCTCTCTCTCTCTGTTTCTGTCTGTCTGTCTCTCTGTCTGTCTGTCTCTCTGTCTGTCTGTCTGTCTGTCTCTGTCTCTCTCTCTCTCTGTTTATCTGTCTGTCTGTTTGTCTGTCTCTCTGTCCCTGTCTCTGTCTCTCTGTCGCTCTCTCTGTTTGTCTGTCTGTCTGTGTCTCTCTCTCTTTGCTTCTGTCCCTTTCTGTGTCTGTGTGCTTGTCTGTCTTTTTCTTTATCCCCGAGCTCTGTCTGTTTTTGTGTCTCTCTGTGTGCCTGTGTGTTTGTCTATCTCTGTCTGTATCTGTTTGTCTGTCTGTCTGTCTGTCTTCTTGTCTGTCTGTCTGTCTTCTTGTCTGTCTGTCTGTTTCTCTCTCTCTCTCCTCCCCTCTGTCTGTCTCTCTATCACGTGTTTGTGGTGTAAAGTTGCACAAGACATAAAAAGAGAAGATATATTGTAACTTAGTTTTTATGTTGCTGACCAGTTTGTTGAAAGATGTTGATTTTTGGATGTGTACAGTTTTGTGGAAACTCCTCCCCCCTTGACAATTCCAGTTGTAGGAGCAAACCAAAGCTTATGAAAAAAAGGATCAAAATATATCCTGTAACCATGTTATGGAATCCATGCCATGATGACTATTTGGGTTCATATTTATGAAGTTCTCAGCACATGATATTTTGTGTGTTGTGTCCAGCCCCCCCCCCCCCCCCCTACCACTGTCCCCCTGTGAATGGGCATCTTGCTTATCACAATAAACTTTTGTCATTGTCATTGTCTGTATCTGTGTCTCTCTGTCTGTGTCTCTCTGTGCCTCTCTGTGTCTCCCTCGCTCTCTCTCTCTCCCCCCCCCCTCTCTCTCTCTCTCTCTCTCTCTCTCTCTCTCTCTCTCTCTCTCTGAGGTGGAGGAATGATGGACAGAAGAACAAATTAGTACAGCTGTGAATGAAGTAACTGACAGACGAATGATAGAGACCAATCCAGTCCAGTCGAAGACCAGTCGAAGTATGTCTGTCTATATACCCAGATATTTAAAAACTGGCATACCCACGTACACAATCCTTACAGCGAGTGTGTCCTTCCGTCCTTACAATGATTCCCAGATGCGAGAAAGGAGGTCAAGATAAAAAGTAAAGGTGCTCCATAACCTATGTGGTCGTAGGGGAGTGAGGTATCAGAGACCTCAGCTTCTCTAGGGGCCAGCATATTGAGGGCGGCGCCCATCTCCTCTCCCTCGCTGCTTTACTTTCCCTGTCCCTAAAGAGGCAGGTACCCATTTACAGCTGGGTGAGCTGGGGGGGGGGGGGGTGTACTGAAGCCAAGGCGCGCAAACGGTCACCCATGCAATTGGTAACCATGGGCGATGCTCCTTAACATTGGCTTGGGGGGTGGGGGGGGGAGTGCTCTGACCACTAAGCTATCCATCCCCTGAAGAAGGAGACAGAGTACACGTTGTGGGTGACCCCCATTTGATCTACGAACAAACGATCAAAACCACCTCCACTACCACCACCACCACCGCCGCCACCAACAACATCAACAACAACAACATCATCATCAACAACAAAAACAACAACAAAATCTATAAAGACTGATCACAAAACCTATGCAAGTTTTGGAAGTCCTAGCCCATTGTTACAGTGCCCTGCACACCTGTGTGTTAGTTTATCATGTCACACTATGTCATTTCTTTTTTTCTTTTCTTTTTTACAGGTGTTGGACGAAGGTGACGCTCACGGGACCCCACCGCTGACGTTAGCGGTGCAGCATGGTCACGTGGACATCTGTCGTCAGTTGCTGGAAGCCGGAGCTGACGTCACTGCGCAGGAAGTGCAGACTCTGCGCACGCCGCTTCACTACGCTCTGTACCTCAAACATCCGGACATCTTCTCTCTGCTGTTGAGGTAGGTCTCTCTCTACTCCTCCCAGTCAGGGTTTGTATAGTCCTGCTCACCACAGAGGGTTGATTATTATTGTTATTATTATTGTTGTTGTTGTTGTTGTTGTTGTTGTTATTATTATTATTATTATTATCATCAGAAACTTGGCTCAGGTCAAAATAAAAGCTTTGCCAGGTAGTGATGTTCCCCCTTGGGAATGCAGGTGTGGTGGGGAGGGGAGTGTTGTTTGTTCGTTTGAGATTTGATTCAAGTCCCAACGGAATTATCCGATTTAGAGACTGTGGTAGTAAAATATCTCACTTCAGTGCCTCGGGCCACTCCCAAAATTGTACAATTCTCTGAAACAACTAGGCTAGGCCCACGCAAGTATAAGAATAACTTAGAAAAGAACAAAGCTGTTGAGAACTTCAAAAAAAAAGACACACACCTCTCAGAGACAGAAATGATCAGTGGATTTAGAAATGCATTCTGCTTGGAATAGACGGGGGTTTTTTTTCCCTTCTCCTTCTTCTTATTTTTAACACTCTCGCCATCTAATTTTCTTTTCCTATCCTTCTTTCTCTTTTTGGTTTCAAAGGAGGGTTGGTAATAATTATAGGAAGAGATTCTGTTTGATGCGTTGCATTTTCATCACTGTTGGTTATGAGCTTATCTGCTAAATTATGACCCCAACAGAGGAAAAAAAGAATCAGACTTCAAAGAGGAGGAGACCAATTGAAGGCAAGATTTCCATTAAGATTTGACAAGTAAAGCTGGGACATGTCAAAGAATTTTTTTCTGATTTAGATATTGACAAGGGCCGTAAAAGAAGTAGGATAGATCAATTTGGTATTAGACTTAAGGGCACAGAGGCATCCTCCATACTTCCCTCTCACAGTGATTCTTAGGTGGAATGAGTAAGGACAGAGTGCAAATTCTGATTGCCACCAAGAATGTTTAAGCTCCGGAACGTCCAACTTCAACATATTTTCACTAAGCAGTCTATTCTATCGAGGGAGGAAGGAAGTAGGATGGTTAGGACGTTCACCTGCCAACAAGTAAACCGTGAGGTTCCGGGTTCGATTCCCAGCCTCGCCCTTTCGTCCCAGTCACACACAAAAAAAATCGAACTGAATGTCAAAGTCATTCGAATGAGACTATAAACCTAGGCCCCGTGTGCGCACGCATGCAGAACATCTTGTAAAAACCAGTTCCGCATTTTGGAAGAGCAGGCCATTGTGTGCCGGTAGCAGCGGATGACAACAAAATAGAAAAAAAAAACCCAGCATGCACACAGGTATCGTGTTTAGACACCATCCCTGAGGAAAATTCAGGGGAGTTGGAGTCCCCAGGGTGGTTCGGGGCTGCAGGCCTGTATAGCAATGTTCTGGCGGCTTCAGCGACGGCACTGGAACCATTCGTATCGGCGGTTGCCTTTCCAATGGACCATTCCAGCGACGTAGAGAGAGAAGGGGGGATGTCTGCTGCATGGGTAACAGCTTGCCCTCCATACTTTCGTACCCAGGATTTGGGCTCTAGATCTTAGAGAGCAAATCCATAGTCTTCCGAGACTGACGTATGCCTACTTCTATTCTGTTGTCAGTCAGGTCTGGAAAGAAACACACCCCTGCTATGTTCTGTACTGTATTTCTTACTCATTTGGTCTGTTAGACTTCTTTTCATCTCTGTCCCAGTCATTGCAATCATATATCTGCACATTTATGCTCATATTTTCTAACATAAATTATGAACGTAGGGGAAAAAAAGGTTGCTTTTGAACGTAAGAAAGCATTTCACAAACTCTGTGTGTGTGTCAGCTTTCGTGAAAACAAGACACTTGCATGAAAGCATATCAGCATCGAATGATGTGGTTGAGAGAGAGAGAGAGAGAGAGAGAGAGAGAGAGAGAGAGAGAGAGAGAGAGAGAGAGAGAGAGAGAGAGAGAGAGAGAGAGAGAGAGAGAGAGAGAGAGAGAGAGAGAGAGAGAGAGAGAGAGAGAGGAGAGAGAGAGAGAGAGAGAGAGAGAGAGAGAGAGATGTGAACAGAATTGTTATGTACTTAAATTAGCTGGGGTGGGGGTAAGGGGTTAATATTAAATCAATACTGCGATGTAAAAGATCCCTTTAACGTCTAAATGCTTTGCATTGCAGCTTTGATTCGTTTGGTTTTGGGTTATGCTATTGTTTTGTTGTTGCTGTTGTTGCTGTTGGTGTTGGTGGTGGTGACGGTGTTGTTAATGCTACTGTTGTTGCTATGTAGAGTTTTTACATTGAAATACGTCTTAGTTTTGTCTACATTGCTCCTGTAATTGTTTTAGTGTATGTTTTGATTTACAGTTCAGAAAATTATTCATTTTGGGATTTTGAAGAAAATGGTACTCTTAATCCTTAAATCTGGAATTTTCTTTCAAGAATTTCTCACCTTGAGATTGACCCAAAAAAAAGTTTTCTTTAGACCTAAGTCTTGACTTTTTTTTTAAAAGTCAGATTTTCTCTTTTTGAGATTAGAAAAGAGTTTCTTAAAGGATGAAATTCTGGATTTCCTCCAAAGAAATCATCATAAAAAATTATTCAGGGTGGGAAAGAAGTAGTTTGGATCTTGCATTTCCCCTAAAGAATTTGTCGGGTTTTTCTAATATTTTTTGAGACGAAAAGAGAAAGTTTATTGTTGTTGTTTTTTTAACTCAAGTCTTGAATTTCTTCTGAATTTTTTTTTATTCAGAGAGTAAAGAAATGAACTATAAAGATTCCAATCCTTCGGTTCCTTTGAAGATTTAATGCAGAGTCGTTACCAAAGACTGGGGCAGACCAATAGTAAAAAAAAATTGATAATGAACGAGTAACCTTCCCTCCATTTCTTCCATTCCATCAATCCCGATCGATTTTTTTCCAGATTCGTTTTCCGCGAATAAAACACACGGCTTTGAGCGTTTACAGTGCAGACGAACTAATAAATGAAAGAAACGTGTTAGAGGAAATCTCATTCCATCTGCTGGATTGATTTGGGTGAATTCCCGTTTGGCGAATAAATGTATAGCCTTAGGATTCAGAAAAAGGAAATAAAGAAAGAAATTCCAGGAAGGATTTAAAGGATTAAGTGTTTCTATCAAACAAATATCTACACTAGCAACAATAAGCAAAAATAATGGGAGGGGGGGGGGACAGAAACTGCAGACAGAGTGGAAAGGGTAAAAAAAAGCCCCCCCCCCCCCCCCCCCCCCGACTCACTCACTCACTCACTCACTCATCTTGTGAGGGATGACTTTACAGTGCTCAAACGCAGACAGCTAGTTTATACACTATTCTTAACTACTTCACATACTTGTAAAATAATTTAATAAACTGAAACAAGTTAGAATCGGTTGAATCAAACAAGCAACCAACTGGTCAGTCAAACTGTTTCACAGTTGTTCAACAGAATGTACACATTTGTTTTCGAGAGTGAGGAGAAGAAGAGGAAGAGGAAGAAGAAGGAGAAGAAGAAGAAGAAGAAGAAGAAGAAGAAGAAGAAGAAGAAGAAGAAGAAGAAGAAGAAGAAGAAGAACAACAACAACAACAACAACAACAACAACAGTAACAAAAACAATAACAACAACAGCAGCAATAGCAACAACATCAGCAGTAGCAGCAATAAAAATAAAATTACAACATTCTTGTAGATTAGTAGCTTTGCAGTTCTACAGCTCTAAATAGCTGCCGCTTAACGTTTATATTTGTTCTGAGTTACAGGATTTTCTTTGAGGTTGAATCCAGCAATCATTTTTTCCAATGGTGTTGAGTTGCACTGAACGTTGGGATGAAATCAACAGTGGACTTGACTTACTTGACTTATGCCTGTGGATTCCCTTGGGAACATAGGGCCACAACAACACTCCTCCAACGGACTCGGTTCTGGGAGATCCTCTTCAGCTCGGCCCATGTCATTCCGGCTGCTTTCGTCTCTGCTTCAATGCTTCTGCGCCAGGTCTGTTTTGGTCTGCCTACTTTCCGCTTCCCTTGTGGATTCCAGTCAATGGCCTGCCTGGTGACATCTGAAGCAGGCTTGCGGAGCGTATGGCCAATCCATCCCCATTTCCTTTTCTTGATCTCCGTGTCAATTGGAGCGTGTCTGGTCCTGTCCCATAGTTCTTCGTTTGAGACTACTTCTGGCCACCTGATACCAAGGATGTTCCTAAGACATCTGTTGGTAAATGTCTGGAGTTTGTGGGTGTTGGTCTTTGTCACCCGCCAGGTTTCTGAGCCATACAGTAGGACCGACTTGACATTGGTGTTGAATATCCGGATCTTGTTGTGGAGTGAGAGGGATGTTGATCTCCAGATTGGGCGAAGGGTGTTGAAGGCATGACGTGCTTTATTTATTCGGCACTTGATGTCTTCGTCCGTTCCCCCATCTTTACTAACGACACTGCCCAGGTAGGTGAATTTGTCGACTTCTTTGATGTTTTCTTGGTGTAGTCGCACTGGGTCTTGTTTCTTGTTGTTCACCCTCATGACCTCCGTCTTCCTGATGTTGATTTGGAGGCCTATTTTATCGGCTTCCTCCGCAACATGCCATAGCTTCTCTTGTGCATCTTGGTGCCTGTGTGAGAGAAGGCTGATGTCGTCTGCGAAGTCCAGGTCTTCCAGCTGCCTTGTGATGGTCCACTGTATGCCAGTTCTCCTGCCTGCTGTGGCCTGTCGCATTATCCAGTCAACCACCAACAGGAAGATGGTTGGTGACAGCAGACAGCCCTGACGAACGCCGGTTTGTACGCAGAAGGGTTCCGTCAATTTACCATCATGGATGACTTGGCAAGTGGCATCTTCATAGAGCTGTTGGATGATGGTGACGAACTTTGGTGGGAAACCATAGTGGTGCATCAGTCTCCAGATGACATCTCTGTCGACGCTGTCAAATGCCTTCTGGAAGTCGACAAAGACTGAATACAAGGGGGTCTGCCACTCTAGGGACTGCTCGATGATGATGCGCATTGTGGCGATCTGATCTGTGCATGATCTGTTTTGTCGGAAGCCTGCCTGTTCATCCCTGAGTGTCTTGTCTAGTGCCGTCTTCAGTCTTTCTAAGATTATTCTTGTCAGTACTTTCCCTGGTATAGACAGCAGCATGATTCCTCTCCAGTTGTTGCAGGATGACAGGTCCCCTTTCTTTGGTAGCTTCACGAGGTAGCCTTTCTTCCAGTCTTCTGGCACACTCTCTTGCTCCCAGATCTTGTGTAGGAGTGGATACATCATGTCAGTTGAAGTCTGGATGTCTGCCTTCAGTGCTTCAGGGGGTATACCATCAGGACCTGCTGCTTTGCCTGACTTTAAAGACTTTATGGCTTTGGTGATCTCATTTTTGGTGGGGGGGCCGGTGTTGATGCCAAGGATTTCAGTAGGTGGTGGGATATCTGGTGGGACAGATGGTGCTGGTCTGTTGAGTGTTTCTTTGAAGTGCTCTGCCCATCTTGCTCTCTGGTCTTCTTCACCTGGAATGGTATTGCCGTTCTTGTCTTTGATGGGGCAATTAGGTTTACTGTTTTTTCCTGAGAGAGTCCTCGTGATCTCATAGAGTCTCTTCATGTTTCTTTGGCCTGCTGCAGTCTCTGCTTCCTGAGTCAGCTCCTCAATGAAATTTCTCTTGTCCTTTCTTGCACTTCTTTTTACTGCACGGTTTTTGTCCCAGTATCGTGC
>JASPKP010001637.1:0-10000 GCA_030674155.1 Stramonita haemastoma | reverse complement strand
GTGAATGATGTGTGTGTTTGTGTGTGTATGTGTGTTTATTTCCAGACTAATGTAATAGGCACTCATTTCTTTTTTGCACCCAGTCCCCATGTGCATGCAGTTGTGTAAATGTTATCAGTTCCCACAGGTGTGTGTGTGTGTGTGTGTGCGTGTGTGTGTGTGTGTGTGTGTGTGTGTGTGTGTGTGTGTGTGTGTGTGTGTGTTGGTGTGTGCAAGTGAATTTTGAGAAAAAGATACATTTTATACACAAAGATATATATATATATATGTATATTTGTGTACATGCATATATGTATATATATATATATGTATCTGTTTGTGTGTGTGTGTGTGCGTGCGTGCGCGCGTGTGTGTACATAATAGACAGACACAGAAAAACGACAGACAGTGTCTGTGCATCTGTGTGTCAGTGTGTCTTTTTACATGCTCTTTGTTTTGTGTGTGATAGAGTGAAGATTAAGGAGACAAACAGACAAACAAACAGACAGAGAGACAGACAGACACAAAAATGGGTAAACAATCAAGGTGTCCTCTTTCCAATTTCCCCATCATTACATTTTTTTTTCTCTTATGTTGGCTATTACATGGAGATCAGCATCATCTTTATGGTTGTGGCACATAGGGGAAATCATCGGAGATGATAAAATGCGCCTGTCAACGAGATATGCTGTCCTCCCTGCTGTCGATTCCCATAGCAACACGGCTCGTAATTCTCTGTCCACTTAACAGCACTTTCATTAGCAGTTGAAGTGGTAGCAGCAGTCAGTGCAGCAGCGGCAGCAGCAGCAGCAGCAGCAGCAGCAGCAGCAGCAGCAGCACCAGCAGCAGCAATAGCAGCAGCAGTAGTAGTAGTAGTAGTAGTAGTAGTAGTAGTAGTAGTAGTAGTAGTAGTAGCAGCAGCAGCAGCAGCAGCAGCAGCAGCAGCAGCAACAGCAGCAGCAGCAGCGGCAAACAGTAGTAGTAGTAGTAGTAGTAGTAGTAGTAGTAGTAGTAGTAGTAGTAGCAGCAGCAGCAGCAGCAGCAGCAGCAGCAGCAGCAGTAGTAGTAGTAGTAGTAGTAGTAGTAGTAGTAGTAGTAGTAGTAGTAGTAGTAGTTGTACTTGTTATTGTTATTATTGTTGTTGTCATGGTAGTTGTAGTAGTTGTTATAGTAGTAGCAGAAGCAACAACAGCAGTAGTAAGTATTTACAAAAGAAGCAACAGATGAAGCTTCAACGCCACCATCATCACCATCACCACCATCACCATCACCACTCTCACCACCATCACCACCTCATCACCACCATCACCACCAATCACCACCACCATCACCACCATCATCACCACCATCACCACCATCATCATCACCATCACCACCATCACCACCATCACCACTACACCACCCTCACCACCATCACCACCCCACCACCATCACCACTCCACCACCATCACCACCATCACCACTACCACCACCATCACCACCATCGCCACTACCACCACCATCACCACCATCGCCACCATCGCCACCATCACCACCATCACCACCATCACCACCTCACCACCATCACCACTCTCACCACCATCACCACTCTCACCACCATCACCACTCATACCACCACCATCACCACTCTCACCACCATCACCACTCTCACCACTCTCACCACTCATACCACCACCATCACCACTCTCACCACCATCACCACTCTCACCACCATCACCACTCATACCACCACCATCACCACTCATACCACCACTCTCACCACCATCACCACTCATACCACCACCATCACCACTCATACCACCACCATCACCACCATCACCACTCTCACCACCATCACCACTCTCACCACCATCACCACTCATACCACCACCATCACCACCATCACCACTCTCACCACCATCACCACTCTCACCACTCTCACCACTCTCACCACCATCACCACCATCACCACCATCACCACCATCACCACTCCCACCACCATCACCACCATCACCACCATCACCACCATCACCATCACCACTCCCACCACCATCACCACTCCCACCACTCTCACCACCATCACCACCATCACCACTCCCACCACCATCACCACTCCCACCGCCATCACCACTCCCACCACTCTCACCACCATCACCACCATCACCACTCCCACCACTCTCATCACCATCATCATCCCCATCACCCCCATCATCACCACCACCATCACCACTCCCACCACAACCTGTACCAACAACGATAACAAAGGCGACATTTTTTTGTTTTTTACCTCAAATGTCATTACTGCTTGCTGATGTTGCTACTACTGCTGATGTTGCTGATGCTGTTGCTGCTTCTACCTCCACTGCTGTTATTGCTTTTTTTTTACAGTTGCTTCTGTGTGACTACTGCTGCTCCTATTACCGCTATTATTACTGTAACTTTTTTCCTTCCATCCTTTCTTTCCTTCTTTTTTTTTCTTTCCTGCTTCCTTTCTTTTCTTCATTCTTTCTTTCTTTTATTCCTTCCTTATCTCTCTGAAACCTTCTCTCCTTCCTGTCCTTCTTCCTTCCTTCCTTTCTTCCCTCTTTTCTTCCTTCTCCCCTCCATCCTCCCTTCGTACTTTTTCTCCCTTCCATCCTTCCAATTTCCATCACTTCTTCCATCCATGCCTCCCTTCTTCTCTATTCCTTCCTTCCCTCTATCCCTCTTTCATTTATTCATTTTTTTTCAATCTCTAACATGGCCCAGGCCAACGCTTTGTTAAGTGGTATCCACGTAAGCTATGTTCAAAGGTAAAAGGTAAAGGTGTCCCATAACCTATGTAGTCGTAGGGGAGCGAGGCGTCAAAGACCTCAGCTTCTCTAGGGGCCAGCATATTGAGGGCGGCGCCCATCTCTCCTCTCCCTCGCTGCTTTACCCTTCCCTGACCCTAAAGAGGGCAGGTGCCCATTTACTGTAATACAGCTGGGTGAACTGGGGGGAGGGGGGGACTATACTGAAGCCAAGGCTCGCAAACGGTCACCCATCCACTTGGTAACCAAGCTCGATGCTGCTTAACCTCTATAGCTTGGGGAAAGCGAGCGCTATGGCCACTGAGCTATTCCGGCCCCATGTGCCAAGGCCTACGCTAAAATGTTGTTATGCTGTGTAACGTTATATTGACATTGTCTTCAGCCACGACTAGCGCACAATGTAACAACCTGCACTCGCCCTTAACAGAGACTAAACCCCCCTTGAAGTCGGAGTATGGCTGCTTAGGTAGGTAGGTAGTAATGTACTTGAAAAGAGTCATAATGCACGTGACTTTTAATTAATCATCACGGTGGTTCCCCAGGTGGGATGAGTGAGTCAAGAGTGCATATAATTCTGGGTGATCCATAACAGGGTGTTACGTTTAGGGAACACGCAACAACAACAACAACAACAACAACAACAACAACAACAGAAGTGACAACAACAATATCTTCAACAACAACAACTACAATAACATCATCATTATCATCAACAACAACATCAATAACAACTACAGTAACAACAACAATATCTCCAACAACAACATCAACAACAACTACAGTAACAACAACAATATCTCCAACAGCAACATCAACAACAACTACAGTAATGACAACAATATCTCCAACAACAACATCAACAACAACTTCAATAAAACAGCAGTATCTTTAACATCACCAGCAACAACTACAATAACAACACCATAATCAACAACATCAACAACAAGTACAACAACATTACATCAAACAGCATTAACATCAACAACAACTAAATACAACAACAACAACATTAACAATCACTACAGCAACTACAATAACAACAGTAACAACATCAACAAACAACAACAACAACAGTGACAAATAACTACAACATCATCAACAATAACTACAACAGCAACAACATCAATCAACAACAACAAAAACAGTGACAAAATAACAACAACGACAACAACATACAACAACAACAAACAAACATATTTTTTAAAAATCTCTTTCCAGGCGAAGGTGGACACACGAGACATCCACGGCCGCACAGCTCTGCACCATTGCGTGGAGAACGCGGACACGGCCTGTGCCGAACAGCTCTTGAAAACCGAACCTTCCCTCCTGTCCACCACGGATGGTGAGGGGTTAACTCCCTTGCACATGGCCGTCATCGCCGGTAACGTCCCTTTGATCCGTCTGGTGCTGAAGAGAGGAGCTTCGCTGCAGTGTCGAGACCAAGAGGAGCATACTGTGGCGCATTGGGCAACAGGTCTGTCTTGTCTGTCTGTCTGTCTGTCTGTCTGTCTGTCTGTGTCTGTCTGTCTGTCTGTCTGTCTGTCTTTATTTATTTATTTCTTTTTGTCTTTCTCTCTGTCTGTCTGTCTGTCTTTCTTTCTTTCTTTTTGTCTTTCTTTCTTTCTTTCTTTCTTTCTTTCTTTCTTTCTCTTTCTTTCTTTCTTTCCTTCCTTCTGTCTTCTTTTATATCAAGGATAATGGAATAAGCACTCATGTGCTTTTTTGTTGTTGTTTTTTTACATCCAATCACTGTGTGTATGCAGTTTTGTAAATCTTGTCATCTGTTCCCACCTGCACACAATGGCTTACTCTTACGAAAAGCGGAACAGGATTAAAAGTGTGCGCAAGATGTTCTGCGTGTGTTCGCACACGGGGCCTCGATATCTTCGATATAAAAGACTAAATCAAATCAAATCAAAAATAGGTTTATAGTCTCATCCGAAGGACTTTTGAGGAGAGTGGAGTCAGCACTGATGTTAACTCCATGGGATAATCCCCTCGAACGGGAATCGAACCGGGTCGTCAAATTGCGAGCGCAATGTTCTGACCACTAGGCTACGCCCCCCCCCCCCCCCCTCCATCTGTGGCTTTTTGTTTGTTTGCTTGTTTACTAAAGTGTTCTTTCTTTCGTTCTTTCTTTAGATGGAGGACGGGATGTCCTTGTGGTCAGAGTGATGCGCTCGTGATCTGCTGATCTGGGTTCGAATCTCGTCCCAGAGGATTTTTCCCAATTCCTCTAGAGTTAACATCAGACAAAATTGACAAAACTGAAAACACACACACGGGGACTGGATGCATAAAAAAGCACACTAGTGCTGATTCCATTTGCCTCGATATAAAAGAATAAATAGATGAAAGAATAGATAAATAAATAGATAAATAAATAGATAAATCAATACATGAATAAATGAATAAATAAATTAATTCATTAATCAATCCCCTCACAGTGTGCGGACACTCCAACGTGCTGGACGTTCTCCTAGAATACGGCGCAGACCTCAATGCGGCCGACAAGCACCAAGCCTTCCCTATCCACTACGCCGCCCAGATGATCCGCAAACCTAAGGTGGAGGAGGATGACGAAGAGGAGGAGGAGGAGGAGGAGGAGGAAGAGGAAGGGAAGAAGGGACAGGAAGAGGAGGAGCAGGCAGAGGAGCAGGAAGAGGAGGAGCGGAAGAGGAAGAAGAAGAAGAAGAAGGCGAAGAAGGCAGAAGGAGACACGAGGATTCTGAGGAAGCTTCTTGACAGTGGTGTCTCTGCTAACGTTCGTGACAAGGACGACCGCACACCGGTGATTTGGGCCGCTAGTGCAGGTACACGTGTACATGATTATTATTATGATGGGGGGGTTGAGAGAGTGTGTGAGCAGTGAGGGTGCCCGGAGTGGGGTGGAGTGGGGGTATGTGAAAAAGAAGGGAAAGAAAGAAAGAAAGAAAGAAAGAAAGAAAGAAAGAAAGAAAGAAAGAAAGAAAGAAAGAAAGAGAAAAGAAAAGAAAAGATAGAAAGAAAAAAAGAAAAAAAGAAAGAAAGAAAGAACAAACGAAAGAAGGGAGGATAGGACAGACGGAAATCGGAAAGAAGGGAGGGAGGGAGGGAGATAGCAAGGCAGAAAGAGGGAAGAAAAGAAGGAACTTTCCACAGAAGCAGAAACTGGAAGAAAGAAAGAGAGATGGGCAGAAAGAAAGAGAAAAAGAAAGAAAGAAAGAAACGAAGAAGGAAGGAACAAACGAAATATGGGAGGAAAGGACGGAGGAAAGGGGACAGAAGGGAGGAAGGGAGGGAGATAGGAAGACGGGAAAAAAGAAAGAATGAAAGAGAGAAAGAAACAAAAGGCAAGAAAATAAAGAAGAAATTGAAGAAATGGGGTGGTGGAATTAAGGGAGAAAGAAACACAAAAAACAAACAACCCCCCCCCCCCCCAAACCCCCGACAAATTAACAAAACAACACAAATAAACAAAACACCCCCACCCCCCTGAAAACAACCTAATTACTTCTCCTCTCATCTCCCAATGCCCCCCTCCCCCCTCACCCCCCATCTCCCCCACCCCCTACCCCCTTCCTAACACAGGTAACGCGGAAGCCTGTCGAGTTCTCATGGAAGCTGGAGCTGACGTCAACTCCCCGGACAAGGACGGGTTGTCGGCCTTGCACTGTGCGGCCAGCAGGGGGCACTCCGACTGTGTGCGCATGCTCGTGAGCACTTGCCGCGCGCGCGTGGACCCGCTGGACAAGAACCACTGCACCCCCTTGTTTTACGCCACCACCCTGGGTCATGAGACCTGCGTGAAGGTTCTGCTACAACTGGGTGCCAGACCTAACCATACTGACTCCCGCGGAAGAACGTAAGTATTGAGTTAGTTTTTTGGGTTTTTTTTTTAGTGATTATTTATTGGAGAACATATATAGGCCCCTATGGCTTCAGTACAGTTCCCCCAGTTCACCCAGCTATAAATGGGTACCCCAGTTCACCCAGCTGTAAATGGGTACCCCAGTTCACCCAGCTGTAAATGGGTACCCCAGTTCACCCAGCTGTAAATGGGTACCCCAGTTCACCCAGCTGTAAATGGGTACCCCAGTTTACCCAGCTGTATATGGGTACCCCAGTTCACCCAGCTATAAATGGGTTCCCCAGTTCACCCAGCTGTTCATGGGTACCTGCCTGCCCTCTTTTGGGTCAGGGAAGGGAAATCATCAGAGAGGGAGAGGGGATGGGTGCCGCCCTAAACATGCTGGCCCCTAGAGAAGCTGAGGTCTCTGAGCCTTGCTCCCTTACGACCACAGGTTATGGAGCACCTTTATCATATATAAATATATATATATATATACATATACATATATATATCTATATATATATAAGGGGAAAAATGACTGTAGGGGGAAAAATGTTTTTTAAAACCCAAAAAAACGCATTTCACCATGCACCACACACATAAAAATACACACACACACACAACATACAACAACAACAAAAAATACATACATACAAAATACATACATAAACCAAAGCACCCCAACCGCACGCACGCACGCAAAAACCCCCACACACCACACACACACACACACACACATACATACATACATCATACATAAATACATACAACATACAACATACATACATACAACACCAAAAAAAAACTTTTAACCCCACCCGGGGCGGCCCTGCACACATCACATTTACACCCTCCCCACATACAATACGAGGCAGCATCAGCCACTTCACGCCGCACGGGCGACCACGCACATAAAACACACAAAAAAACCCCCACACAGACACCCCCAAAACACACACACACACACGCAACCGCCACGCCGCATCACGCACGAACGGGACGCACGAAAAACACACACCCGGACGCACGCACACAAAACACATAAAAAACAAAAAACCAAAACCACCCGCGCGCACATGACACAAAAAAAGTCTGTGCCAACATGAAAACAAAACAGAAAATACCTGGTAAAAGCCCCTTTTTCACACACAACACAAACACACACACACACACACACTCACACACACACTCACGCCCCCAAAAACACCCCCCTACGCACCCACCAAAGGGGCCCCAAAAAGAAAAGCACGCCACCACGCACCCCGCACGCACAACACACACACACACACACACACACACACACATTGGGGTTTAACTAAAACCGAGGTCCGTATCACGTACAAAAAAAATTTTGCGCACACTTAAAAAAAACCCTTCGCTTTTTTGGAAGTTGGGGCCATTTTTTTGCCGGGGGGGAAAGTAACAAAATTTAAAAAATGCATCACTCGGGCTTGTAAAAAAAAAAAAATTTTTCCCCTTTTTTTAAAAAAAAAAAAAAAAAAAATTTTTTTAAAAAAATCGCCCCCCCCAAAAAACCCCGCCCAAACCCCCAAAAACCCCCGAACCCCCCGCCCCCGGGGCCCCCACCCCCCCCCCCCCAAAACCCCCATTTCAAACATCTTTCTTAATAAACATTTTTTTTTCCCCACTTTTTTTCTGGGGAAATTTTCTTTTTTTTTCTTTTCAACATTGGGGCCCAAAAAAAAATTTTTCCAAAAATTTTTTAAAAAAAAAAAAATAAAAAAAAAAAAAAAATCAAAAAAAAACCTAAAAATTTAAAAAATAAAAAAAAAAAATTTTTAAAAAAAACCGGCGGGGAAAAAAATAAAATAAAAAAACCCCTAAATAATTTTAAAAAAAAAAAATTTTTAAAAAGGGGTTTTTTTTTTTCCCCCTCCCCCCCCCCCCTTTTCCCCCCCCCCTTTTTCCTCCCCCTTCCTTTCCCCCCTCTCTCCCCTTTTTCCCCCCCCTTGGGATCCTGGGGGCGAACATTCCCCAAATTTTAAACCCGGTTGGGTTTCCTTTTTTTCTTTCCCGGGGTTTAAATCTCTAATTTTCCCTCCCCCAAACCCCTTTAATTAATTTTAAAAAACCCCCCGTTGCAACCAAAAAACATCTTCCAACCCAAAAAAAATTTTTCCCCTTTTTTAAAAACCTCTTCCATTCAAAACTTTAAAAAAGGGGGGAAAAAAACCCCCCCCCCCCCCCCCCCCCCCCCCCCCCCAAAAACCCCCCAAAAATTAAAAAACCCCCTTTTTTCATTTTCCCCCTTTTCCCCCCTTCCCCTTTTTCCCCCCCCTTTTTTTCTCTTTTTCCCCCCCCTCTTCCCCCTTTTTCCCCCTTTTTTTTCTTTCTTCCTCCCCCCCTTCCCTTCCCCCTCTCTCTCCCCCTTTCCCCTCCCTTTCCCCACCCCTTTTCCCCTCTCTCTCTCTCTCCCCCTTTTTTTTTTTTCCCCCCTTTTTTGTGTTTTTTTTGGGTGGTTTTGTGTGTTTGTGTGGTGTGTGTGTGTGTGTGTTTTGTTTAACAAAATCCCTTTATATGTTTTATTTGGGGTTTTTTTAAAAAAAAAGAAAAAAAGGGTTAAAAATTTTTTAATATCAACGAAAAAAAAAAGGAAAACCCCCACAGTCTAGAAAACGAACTCAAGGCCTATTAGCAAAGTGTCCCAAAAATCTGGCTGTGAGGAGCCAAAGGGGTTTTTTTTTTGGTGGTGTTTTTTTTCCCGCTAATGGGGGGTTTTTTATTTTTTTTTCCCTTTTTGGGCTTCTTTTTTTTTTCTTCTTCTCCTAGCTCAATCCCGAGTCTTAAAAGCCCCATTAAAAATTTAAAACCTTTGAGTGGAAAAGGTTTTTGGGGTAAATTTCCCTGACGGGGGATGCTTCCCGGAACAAAGGGAAAAAAAATCTACTACTCATAAAAAATTTAAAAAAATTTTACGATCAAAAAAAAAAAAAAAAATTTGTCAAGCCTTGCTGATATCTCTCTTTCTTTTCCCCCTCTCTCTCTTCTCTTTCAACATTTTCCCCCCCTCCCTCCCTTTTTTCCTCTCTCCCCCCTTTTTCCCCCCTTTTCCCCCCCCCCCCTTTTTTTTCTCCTCCTCCCTCTCTCCTCCCCCACAAACCAGGGGCCCCCCCGGGGCCGAACGCACGAAACATCTTGGGGGCCCCAAAATTAAAACCTGTTTCCCCTTTTTTTTGTGGTAGGGGCCCCGTGTGGGGTGGGAACATATACTTTTTCAAAAAAAGCATACCACGGGGCGGGTTTTTTAAAAAAGAAAAAATGCTTTAAACTTTCCCATTTAAACCCCTAAAAGAATAAAAAATTTTTTTCTTCTCCCTCTCTTCCTCTTCCTCCCAATTCCCCTCCTCTCCTTCCCCCTCCCCTCCTTTTCATTTTTTCCCTTCTCTCCTCTCTCTCC
>JASPKP010000164.1:47500-70428 GCA_030674155.1 Stramonita haemastoma | reverse complement strand
ATCATAATCATCATCATCATCATATATCATCATCATCTTTCATCATCATTCATCATCATCATCATCATTGTTTTTTGATTGCCCTTTTCTTCTTCTTCTTTTTCCCTTCTTTTTTTTCTTCTTCTTTTTTTCTTCTTTTTTTTCTTCTTCTTCTTCTTCTTTTTCAAAATTTTTTCTTCGCAATTTTTTGCAATTCTTTTTTAATTCTTTTTTCTTCTTAATTCTTCTTCTGCTTTTTTCCCACAATTTTTTTTTTTTTCTTCTTCTTCTTCTTCTTCTTCTTTTTCCCCTTTTCCCTTTTTCCCTCTTCTTTTTTTCTTCTTCTTTTTCTTCTTCTTCTTTTTTCTTCTGTGTACACACATTAAACCCTGTTCTGCGTTTTTGAAGAGTGGGCCCATTGCTTTTTCTGTGGGAACAGTTGGGGGAAAAAATTTGAAAAAAACCACATACACACGGGGACTTTGTGAAAAAAAAATCTCATGAAAATCTGCTTTCTTTTTTGCCCGGGGGAAAATAAAAGAAAGATTTTTAAGGGAAAAAATTGAGGGGTTAATGATCTAGATCATAACAATAACGTGCATTCGCACACGTGGCCTCGGTTTACAGTCTCATCCGAAAGACTTTTGGGGGAAGTGGAGTCAGCACTGATGTTAACTCCAGAGGAAAAAATACCCTCGACCGGAATCGGACGGGGATGTCAAATTGCCAGCGCAATGTTCTGACCACTTGGCTGTATCCCGCCCCCGGGGTATTCTTGAGGGGTGTGTAGGCAGCCCATGCATGCGCGGGCATGTGTTTTGTCTGTGCGTTTTTGTGTGTGTTTGCGTGTGCCGTGGCCCTGCACTAAGTTATGGTGCATCATATATATTGTATATCATCATTGATATTATGTGATATTTAATGCAAAAGTCCATTTTATTGTATCCTTTTATAGTTACCATGTATATTTGGTTCAAACAAATCAAAAGTTTCCAGAACCATGCATCATCATCGTCGTCGTCGTCGTTGTCGTCGTCGTCGTCGTCATCACCATCATCATCATCATCATCATCATCATCATCATCATCATCATCATCATCATCATCATCATCATCATCATCATCATCATCATCATTGTTTTTTGATTGTCCTTCCTTCTTCTTCTTCTTCTTCTTCTTCTTCTTCTTCTTCTCTTCTTCTTCTTCTTCTTCTTCTCGAATTTTTCTTCGAATTCTTGCAATTCTTTGTAATTCTTCTTCTTCTTAATTCTTCTTCTGCTTCTTCCACAATTTTTCTTCTTCTTCTTCTTCTTCTCTTCTTCTTCTTCTTCTTCTTCTTCTTCTTCTTCTTCTTCTTCTTCTTCTTCTTCTTCTTCTTCTTCTTCTTTTCTGTGTACACACACTTCAACCTGTTCTGCGTTTTTGAAGAGTAGGCCATTGCGTTTCTGTGGGAACAGATGAGAAAATTTGCAAAACCACATACACACGGGGACTGTGTGTAAAAAAATCTCATGAGATCTGCTTTCATTGTCCTTGAAAATAAAAGAAAGATGTAAGAAAAATTGAGAGTTAATGATCTAGATCATAACAATAACTGTCCTGCTAAAATGTGTTTTACAAGTGTGTGTTTTATTTGTACTCAATAAAATGTATTATGCAAAATTCTTAATGATTGAGAGAGAGAGAAAATTTGAGAGAAAGAAAGACAGACAGACAGACAGTGAGAGGCAGACAAGACTCAGACACCTCTAAGAGAGTTACTAAAACAAAATCCTAATCCCAAGAAAAAAGGGAAGAAACTGTGTGCCAAGAGTCCTCTATCTTTCTCTGTGTATAATTTTCTGATTATTTTGAGGAACTTTATAGTATGTGGCTGATTTTCTTTTATCATAATCAATGGAAATATTTTGCAAAAAGGAAATCTAGAATATAAATCCTACTCCACGTACTTTATTATTCATTATTCAAAAGTTAAAGTCAATTCCTTGTTAATGAGAGTTCTACAAACCAATGAACAAATTAAAAGCAGTGACCATATAATTTACTGTTTACTTGAAATACTTCACTGTCTGTTTCACACCTGTGTATCCTTTTTGCTTCAATGTATCGTGATTACAGGCAGTTGTGAAACTTATCTGTAAAACAAATATATTTAAAAGCCTACTTGTGAGTAGGCTGAGATCTGTAATAATTATAAGTAAAATATTTCTTCATGTTACTTTGAATAAACTGATGGAAGATGGGCAATTTGTGTACATGCTTTTGTTGAGCGTGCTTTCCCCTCACACAGAGGAGTGTCATTTAGCAAAAAAATAATACTATGTATTGTTAGGTAAGCTTTGCTAGCTTTCATTCCAATAGACTTTATATATATTGGAAGACATGCTGTCTTCTTTGGGGCTGTTTTGTTGTATTATGAATCAATACATTATCCTCATCCTCATTGATCATCATGCAATATTTTTTTTTTCTGCTTCTGCTAAGCTTTACCATTGCATGATGATAGATGAGAATGATGTAATGATGCTTACATTGCATTATCTCCATCACCATTGATCATCATGCAATAATTAATGGAGGGGTGGGGGGAGGGTAGGCATGTACAAGCCATTGTACTGTGTTTATGAGTGTGCTGCCATGGAGACCCTGCACTGTGCTTTGTTGCATGGTGTTGTAAAAGTGAAAGGCAAGGTGTCCCATAACCTGTGTGGTCCTAGGGAAGAGGCGTCAGAGACCTCAGCTTCTCTAGGGGCCAGCATGTTGAGGGCAGTGCCCATCTCCTCTCCCTTGCTGCTTTACCTTCCCTGACCCTGGTTTTTTGGTTTGTTTTTTTTTGTTTGGTTCTTTGTTGGTGTTTCCTTTTTTTCTCTCTTTCATCTTTTTTGTGGTCTGTGTGTGTGTGTGTGGTGTGTGTGTGTGTGTGTGTGTGTTTTGTGTGTGTGTGTGTTCTGTCTTTGTCTGTTTGTCTGTCTGTCTTTGTCTCTCTGTCTGTTTCTCTGTGTCTGTCTTTGTCTGTCGTTCTGCCTGTCTCTCTGTCTCTCTGTCTCTCTGTCTATCTCGTCATCTCTGTCTATCTCTTCTGTCTGTCTGTCTGTCTGTCTGTCTGTCTCTGTCTCTCTGTACTCTCTCCTCTCTCTCTCTCTCTCTCTCTCTCTCTCTCTCTCTCTCTCTCTCTCTCCTCTCTCTCTCTCTCTCTCTCTCCTCTCTCTCTCTCTCTCTCTCTCTCTCTCCCTCTCTCTCCCTCTCTCCTCTCTCTCTCTCTCTCTCTCTCTCTCTCCTCTCTCTCTCTCTCTCTCTCTCTCTTCCTCTCTCTCTATGTTTATATATAAACATACATATTTATATATTTTTTATATACTGTGTATTATATATTATATTATGTATTATATATATATGTCTCTTTCACTCTCTCTCTAGCCGGGGAGAGAGACAGTGACAGGCAGACAGACGCACACACAGACAGACAGATTTGACAAATAATTTAAATATTAACAGCCCTTGATAACAAAAAAAAACACAGCAAGATGTCCAGAAACAATAACACAGAAATTTAACGAAATTACGTGTTACAAAGATGCTAGCAAAGTGTGTAGGCATACAGTAGAACACTCTTTTGGTGCCATGGGGTCTTTTACTGTGCAAAAGTCGAGATAGGATGGGACACAAACCCCCAATTGTCACATCTCCAAAAGGGGCCTTATTCTTGGGGGGGGGGGGGGGGGGAGGGGAGAGGAAGGGGTATGGGCGGGTATGCGTGAGCGTGCTCATGTTTGTGTGTGCAGCTTTTGTATGTGTGCATGTGACAGTGGCCCTGCACTTTTCTGTAGTTCTGCATATTGTTTTATTATCATCATGATCATGTCTACAACTACGTAGTATTGCGTACACTGTACCAGCTTTCGTTTGGACAAACTTGCTTAGCCAAGCCAGTCGTGTAAGAGTAGGCCATTGTGTGCAATTAGGAAAAGCGACACGATTAACAAAACTGCATACACACGGGGACTGGATGTAAAAAAGCACATGAGTGCTTATTGCCTTATCCTTGATATAAAAGAATAATTAAAATATATTTTTTTAATGTCTGCCCTCTTGGGGTTGTAAATTTGATGTCGCCATAAGTCCCGCGCCACCTATATCAAAGATACTAGTAAAGCATGTATGCATACAACAGAGCACTCTCTTGGTGCCGTGGTCTCTCTTACTGTGCAAAAGTCAGGGAAGGTCAGGACTCAAACCTCCTGTTTGTCAAATCTGTTCAAGTCAAGTCAAGTCAAGTCAAGTCAAGTCAAAAACACTTTAATCATCCCTGAAGGGCAATTACAATACTGATAGGCATATTGATACAAATCATAATCAAACACACGAAGGAGCTACATTTCTTATTTGTCAAACATTATATAACTACAAATAAAATGTCACAAACACTCACACTCTACGCGCGTGCGCTTGCACACACGCAAACACACGCATACACACACACCAATGTTTAGATACAATGTTCTTAAAAACCATTGACTAGAAAAGACATATGATCACCATTATTTACACATTATACGCACGTGTTCACACCCGCACATATACATGCATACACGACACACACACACACACACACACACACCCCACACACACACACACACCACACACACACACACACACACACACACACACACACACACACACACGCTCCCCCCCCTCCCCATACAATCCACACTCACACATACACACACGCTCCCCCCCCCCCCTATCCATACACACCATCCACACCCACCCGTACCCCCCCCCCCCCCCCCCCCACGCACATAATGGTAAAAAGACATGTGAATTTACAAGCAATTCAAAGAAAATCAACAAAGCCAAAAATAAGACATACTCATTTTATGGGTACATATGCATGTATGTGCACCCCTGTATGAATTGGCTACATACATAACAGTGGCAGGTAAGTAATTCAGAGAAGCTTACACACACACACACACACACACACACACACACACACACACACACACACACACACACACACACACACACACACACACACACACACACACACACACACACACACAAAAGAGCAAACAAACAAACAAAAACAAAAACAAACAACCTCAGTCAGTGTTATGTGAGTTTAGAACTCGGATAGCTACTGGCACAAAGGAATTCCTTTTTCTGTTTGTTTTGCTGTTGTGGCATTGAAAACAACGTCCTGAAGGCAACAATTGAAATTCTGAAAATAGAGCGTGGGAGGAATCGGCCAAAATGGCTCTTGCTTTACGTACAAGCTGCTGATTACAAAACGACCTGAGGTCTCTTTGTTCTTCTCCGATAATTTTAGAGCAGATTTTCACAATTCCCTGAAGACCATTCTTGTTCTTAATGCTAAGGTTATTGTACCAGCAAATGAAAGCAAAACTCAAAACGCTCTCTATATAAGACTTGTAGAACAAAGAAAGAATCTTTTTGTCAACAAAAAATGAGTTAAGCTTCCTCAGAAAATACACACGTTGTTGCCCCTTTTTGACAATGGCGTCAGTGTTAGCATCCCAATTTAGCTTGTGGTCAAAAACAGTTCCCAGATATTTGTATTTCAAAACGTTTTCAACTTCTTCACTATGGATGATGGTATTCTCAGAAGTGTACTCCGATCTTCTGAAATCAATAGGAAGGTCTTTAGTTTTAGAAACATTTAGCTCCAGATAGGCCTCATCACACCAATCTACGAACTCGGTAAGGGCTGGACCGTGGTCTAGGACTGATCCAGATAAGAGAGACAGAAGAGCACTGTCGTCCGCAAATTTTACCAGAAATGAGTTTTCATGGCTGCTTCTACAATCATCTGTGTATAGAATGTAAAGAAGTGGCGAGAGGACGCAGCCCTGTGGGGAACCAGTGTAGGTATATCTAACTGATGAAGGTATTTTGTTGGCAAAAACACGCTGTGGCCGGTCAGTTAAAAATTCAGTCAGCCAACGTATAAGTTGATTGTCTACATCAAATTTTGAAAGTATTTTGTTAACCAGAATATGAGGCTGTATTGTATTGAAAGCTGAGCTAAAGTCAGTAAACAATATTCTGGCATGAGAATCAGGTGTTTCCAAGTGATTGTACAGCTTGTTCAAAATGAATAATTTGGCATCTTCGACACCCCTTCTAGATCTGTACGCAAATTGTAATGGGTCAAGGTTTTTCTCTGTAACAGAAAGAATGAGAGATTTTTCGACATGCACCTTATTCTTGGGGGAGGGGGGGGGTATGCTCCAGCGCATGTATGCCAATTGCATCTGTGTCTGCCTTTTCTGTGTGTACGCATATGGCGGTGGCCCTGCACTTTGCTGTGGGGCATCATGATTGTATATTATCGTTATTATCATGTGGACTGCTACGTATTACTGCGTACATTTTACTTGCTTTTGTTCTGGAAAAACTTGCTATATTAAAGCCAGGCTGCCCTCTTCGGGGCTATTGTGTCGCCATGAGAGACCGGCGCCACGCATATCAAACATGTTTCTTAAAGTGTGCATGCCTAGCAGCAGAACACTCTCATGGTGCCATGGGTTCTGTTACTGCCCAGAGTTGCTTACATTACATCATCTCCATCACCATTGATCATCATGCAATAATTAATAGGGGGGGGGGGGTAGGTATGTACACGTGGGCATGCTCGATTGTGCTGTGTTTATGAGAGTACTGCCACCCTGCACTGTGCTTTGTTGCATGGTGTTGTAAAAGGTAAAGGCAAAGGTGTCCCATTACCTGTGTGGTCGTAGGGAAACCAGGTGTCAGAGACCTCAGCTTCTCTAGGGGCCAGCATTTTGAGGGCAGCGCCCATATCCTCAGCCTTGCTGCTTTACCTTCCCTGACCCTGTTTTTTTTTTTGGTTTTGATTTCTTTTTGTTTGGTTCTTAGTTCGTGTTTTTCTGTTTTTCTATCTCATCTTGTGTGTGTGTGTGTGTGTGTGTGTGTGTGTGTGTGTGTGTGTGTATGTGTGTGTGTGTGTGTGTGTGTGTGTGTGTGTGTGTGTGTGTGTCTGTGCCAGAGCCCATAATATGTAAGTGTTTGTGACATTTGTATTTGAAGTTATATAATGTTTGAACAAATTGTCTAGCTACTTGGTATGTTTGATTATGATTTATATCAATATGCCTGTCAGTATTGTAATTGCCCTTCAGGGATGATTATAGTGCTTTTGACTTGACATGACTTGACTTGATTTCGCCCTACACTTTTCTGTAATTCTGCATATCAAACTTTTTAGTGATTAAGGGAGAGAGATTGAGAGAGAGAGAGAAAGGGAGACAGACAGTCAGACAGACAGACAGTGAGAGGCAGATGAGACACAGACACCTGTAAGACAGTTACTAAAGAAAAGTAATCCCGAGAAAAAAAGGGAAGAAACTTTGTGCCAAGAGTCCTCTTTCTTTCTCTTTGTATGATTCTCTGATTACTTTCAAGAACTTCATTGTCTACCGCTGATTTTTTTTCTCATAATAAATGGAAATGTTCTCCAAAAAGAAAATCTAGAATATAAATCCTACTTCACTTACTTTATTATTCATTATTCAAAAGTTAAAGTTGATTCCTTGTTTATGAGAGTTCTACAAACCAAAGAACAAATGAAAAGCAGTGACCATATAGTTTACTGTTTACTTGTAATACTTTACTGCCTGTTTCACACCTGTATATTCTTAGCGCGTAGCACAATGTATCTGCCTAAAAGCAAAGGAGGTGTGGGTGTCATCAACATTAAATGGAAAATTTTCAGCTTATTGTTGTCGCAAGTTTCCAAAATTATTTTTGACGACAACAGCCTGCGTTGGGTCCCTTTCCGACACGTGTGGTTAGGGTTGCGCCTGGTGCGTTTTAGCGCGTACAGATTTTCGAACTCGTTCCCGCATTGCGGCGAGGACCTTCCTCCGTTTTACAGACACCTTTCGGAGGTTCTTACCATGGTTTTTCGGGACTCGCCAACCCTTTCTTTTGCGAAGGGAGCCAGATGCCGGTTTTTTTTATAAGCACTTCACGATCAGATATGAAGAGACCCCTCGGGTCATCCGCGTTTTTCCGGGGGTCGATTTTGCCGCGGTTTTCAGTGGCCTGGCCAACCGGCTTCTGGACCCTGTTGTTTTAAACGTTTCTTTCAAACTGGCGCACGACATCCTTCCGGTAGCCTACCGTTTGCAACTTTTCCACATGCCGGTCGACCCCTGCTGCAGTTTCTGTCATAAGGAAACAGAGACAGTGCCTCATTTATTTTATTATTGTCCTTTGGTGCAGGGGGCGAAGTCCTTTTTGGCAAAATGTAGTAAGGCTATCGAAGGCGTGGGTATATCTCTAGATTGTGTTCGTTTTTCGGTCCTTGGCGGTTCTGGCTCCCGTCACGTGGAGAAGGCGGCATTTCTGATCGTCTTATTTGAATATCGGTACGCGATCTGGCACTGTAGAAACAGGGCTCGCTTTGATAAAAGCCTTTTAGGTCGGAGGACATCACTTCTTATTTCCTGGCGCGAGTCAGAGTCCGCCTGTTGGTAGACTTTTCGAGATGGCCTCTTGAGAGGTTCGAGCATTTTTGGGCTCATGATGCCCTTTGTAGCTTGTCGCATGATGGGTCAACCCTCGATTTTAAGTTTTAGATCGGTATTTTTGGGAACGTTGCATGTTGTGCATGTTTGTTTGATGATCAGTCTGTGGGTGTGCACGAGTGTTTCCTATGGTCGGAGACTGAGTTCTTGAGGTAATAAAGATGGCCTGGATGTGTGCGTGTGTGAGTGTGTGTGTGTGTGGTGTGTGTCAGTATGGTGTTTGTTGTTGGGGGGTGTGTGTGTGTCTGTGTTTTTGCTGGCATTATTTGTGAAGAAGGATACGGTTTGAGAGGGCTGTTTTTTTTGTTGTTTTTTTTTTTTGTTTTGTTTTTTTTTTGTTTTTTTTTTCCCCTGAATGCTTGTAGTCATATTTTTTGCCCATTGATTGGGATCTTTTCTGATCATCATGGGTTTGAAATGCCCATGGAAACTGGGTTTTTGCCAAAGATTTTTCATGTAAAACTGGGTTCCTGATCAGTGCTTGCTGTTTTCTTTGGGGGTGATTTTTTTCTATTTTATACATGTTGTGTACAAGGAAAACTATTTGAGGTGTGAGCATGTTTGGGGATGAAATTGGTGTATGTGGTAGGGATTGTCTTCTTATACTGGGTTATTTTAGGTGCCTTTCATGAAGAAAGGTTTTTTTTTTTTTTTTTTTTTTTTTTTTTTTTTATGATCACCATGGGAAGAGGCTTTTTTCAAGATGTTTTTCATGGAAAATTGGTTTGGTTGTTTGAATTTTTCTGTTATATTTCTTGAGTAGATTGAAAACTATACTTGTTGTGTATAAGGATAACTATTGGTGGTGAGTGGGTGTGCGGTTTTGAGCATAAAAATGCGTGTGTTTTTTTTTTTTTTTTTTTTTTTTTTTTTTTTTTTTTTTTTTTTTTTTTTTTTTTTGGTTGAGGGGGGGGGGGGGTTGCTTCTTTTCGATTGTCAGTGATTGTCTACGATCTATTATGGTGACCATTGGAAGAGGCTTTTTTCAAGATGTTTTTCATGGAATTTGGTTTGCTTGAGTTAATTTTTCTATGTTATATATTTTTGTTGATTGAAAACTATACTTGTTGTGTATATAACTTTTGGTGGTGAGTGGGGAGTGCGGTTTTGAGTTTAGGTGTGTGTGCGAAATTTTGTGCATAAAAATGCTGTGTGCGGTGGGTTTTCTCCTTTTTTTCTTTTCTGAGTTATCTTTTTATGTTGTGTGAATGTTGGAAAAGTTTTAAAGTTCTTCTTCTCTTGCTGTCCATGTGTGTGAGGAGTTAAATGAGCGATGCTATGTTGCTTTTGTTGTGATGAATATCATATGCTGTACACATGTAAAAATTGAATAAAGATGATTTATAAAAATGAAAAAATAGTGATTACAGGCAGTTGGGAAAATTATCTGTTAAAACAAATATATTTAAAAGCCTACTTGTGAGTAGGCTGAGATCTGTAATAATTATAAGTAAAATATTTCGTTCATGTTATCTTGAATAAACGGATGCAAGCTGGCCAATTTCTGTACATGCCTTTGTTGAGCTGTTTTCCCCTCACACAGAGGAGTGTCACTTAGCAAAAAAAATAATACTATGTATTGTTGGGTAAACTTTGCTAGCTTTGTTCCAACAGACTTGATATATATTGAAGACAGGCTGTCTTCTTTGGGGCTGTTTTGTTGCATTATGAATCATTACAGCATCCTCATCCCCATTGATTTTTTTTTTTTTTTTTTTTTTTTTTTTTTTTTTTTTTTTTTTTTTTTTTTTGTTGGTCACCATGGGTTTGAAATGCCCACAGAAAGCTGTTTTTTTTTTTTCTAGAGGTTTTTCATGGGAAATTGGGTTGCTGATCAGTGTTTGCCATTTTCTTTGAGGGTGAACTTTTTCTATTTTATACATGATGTGTACAAGGAAAACTATTGGAGGTGTGCACATGTTTGGGGGTGAAATTGTGTGTATGTGGTAGGGGTTGTCTTCTTATGCTGGGTTATTTTTGGTGCCTTTCATGAAGGTGTTTTTTTTTTTTTTTTTTTTTTTTTGGGGGGGGGGGGGGTTGCTTCTTTTGGATTGTCACTGATTGTCTACGATCTATTATGATCACCATGGGAAGAGGCTTTTTTCAAGATGTTTTTCATGGAAAATTGGTTTGGTTGGTTGAATTTTTCTATGTTATATTTGTTGTGTAGATTGAAAACTATACTTGTTGTGTAGAAGGATAACTATTGGTGGTGAGTGGTGAGTGCGGTTTTGAGCTTAGGTGTGTGTGCGAATGTTTGTGCATAAAAATGTGTGTGTGTGGGTGGTTTTCTCTTTTTTTCTTTTTGCTGTGTGAATGTTGGGAAAGTTTTAAAGTTTTTTTTTTTTTTTTTCTTTTTCTTGCTGTCCATGTGTGTGAGGAGTTGTTCGAGCTTTGAACAATGAGTGATGTTGTGTTGTTTTTGTTGTCATGAAAATTGTATGATGTACACATGTGAAAGTGAATAAACATGATTTATAAAAAAAAAAAAAAAAAAAAAGCACAATGTATCTGCCTAAAAGCAAAGGAGGTGTGGGTGTCATCAACATTAAATGGAAAATTTTCAGCTTATTGTTGTCGCAAGTTTCCAAAATTATTTTTGACGACAACAGCCTGCGTTGGGTCCCTTTCGGACACGTGTGGTTAGGGTTGCGCCTGGTGCGTTTTAGCACTACAGATTTTCGAACTCGTTCCGCATTGCGGCGAGGACCTTCCTCCGTTTTACAGACACTAAAACACCTTTCGGAGGTTCTTACCATGGTTTTTCGGGACTCGCCAACCCTTTCTTTTGCGAAGGGAGCCAGATGCCGGTTTTTTTATAAGCACTTCACGATCAGATATGAAGAGACCCCTCGGGTCATCCGCGTTTTTCCGGGGGTCGATTTTGCCGCGGTTTTCAGTGGCCTGGCCAACCGGCTTCTGGACCCTGTTGTTTTAAACGTTTCTTTCAAACTGGCGCACGACATCCTTCCGGTAGCCTACCGTTTGCAACTTTTCCACATGCCGGTCGACCCCTGCTGCAGTTTCTGTCATAAGGAAACAGAGACAGTGCCTCATTTATTTTATTATTGTCCTTTGGTGCAGGGGGCGAAGTCCTTTTTGGCAAAATGTAGTAAGGCTATCGAAGGCGTGGGTATATCTCTAGATTGTGTTCGTTTTTCGGTCCTTGGCGGTTCTGGCTCCCGTCACGTGGAGAAGGCGGCATTTCTGATCGTCTTATTTGAATATCGGTACGCGATCTGGCACTGTAGAAACAGGGCTCGCTTTGATAAAAAGCCTTTTAGGTCGGAGGACATCACTTCTTATTTCCTGGCGCGAGTCAGAGTCCGCCTGTTGGTAGACTTTTCGAGATGGCCTCTTGAGAGGTTCGAGCATTTTTGGGCTCATGATGCCCTTTGTAGCTTGTCGCATGATGGGTCAACCCTCGATTTTAAGTTTTAGATCGGTATTTTTGGGAACGTTGCATGTTGTGCATGTTTGTTTGATGATCAGTCTGTGGGTGTGCACGAGTGTTTCCTATGGTCGGAGACTGAGTTCTTGAGGTAATAAAGATGGCCTGGATGTGTGCGTGTGTGAGTGTGTGTGTGTGTGTGTGTGTCAGTATGGTGTTTGTTGTTGGGGGGTGTGTGTGTGTCTGTGTTTTTGCTGGCATTATTTGTGAAGAAGGATACGGTTTGAGAGGGCTGTTTTTTTTGTTGTTTTTTTTTTTTGTTTTGTTTTGTTTTTTTGTTTTTTTTTCCCCTGAATGCTTGTAGTCATATTTTTTGCCCATTGATTGGGATCTTTTCTGATCATCATGGGTTTGAAATGCCCATGGAAACTGGGTTTTTGCCAAAGATTTTTCATGTAAAACTGGGTTCCTGATCAGTGCTTGCTGTTTTCTTTGGGGGTGAATTTTTTCTATTTTATACATGTTGTGTACAAGGAAAACTATTTGAGGTTGTGAGCATGTTTGGGGGTGAAATTGCGTGTATGTGGTAGGGATTGTCTTCTTATACTGGGTTATTTTAGGTGCCTTTCATGAAGAAAGGTGGTTTTTTTTTTTTTTTTTTATGATCTATTATGATCACCATGGGAAGTGGGTTTTTTCAAGATGTTTTTCATGGAAAATTGGTTTGGTTGTTTGAATTTTTCTGTTATATTTGTTGAGTAGATTGAAAACTATACTTGTTGTGTATAAGGATAACTATTGGTGGTGAGTGGGTGTGCGGTTTTGAGCATAAAAATGCGTGTGTGCGGGTTGTTTTTTTTTTTTTTTTTTTTTTTGGTTGAGGGGGGGGGGGGGGGGGGGGGGTTGCTTCTTTTTGATTGTCAGTGATTGTCTACGATCTATTATGGTGACCATTGGAAGAGGCTTTTTTCAAGATGTTTTTCATGGAATTTGGTTTGCTTGAGTTAATTTTTCTATGTTATATATTTTTGTTGATTGAAAACTATACTTGTTGTGTATATAACTTTTGGTGGTGAGTGGGGAGTGCGGTTTTGAGTTTAGGTGTGTGTGCGAAATTTTGTGCATAAAAATGCTGTGTGCGGGTGGTTTTCTCCTTTTTTTCTTTTCTGAGTTATCTTTTTATGTTGTGTGAATGTTGGAAAAGTTTTAAAGTTCTTCTTTCTCTTGCTGTCCATGTGTGTGAGGAGTTAAATGAGCGATGCTATGTTGCTTTTGTTGTGATGAATATCATATGCTGTACACATGTAAAAATTGAATAAAGATGATTTATAAAAATGAAAAAATAGTGATTACAGACAGTTGTATGGTTAACCACAGTCAATAATATTTAAAAGCCTACTTGTCAGTAGGCTGAGATCTGTAATAACTATAAATAAAATGTTTGGTTCATGTTATCTTGGATAAATGGACACAAGCTGGGCAATTTGTGTACATGCTTTTGTTAAGGTGTTTTCCCTCACACAGAGGAGTGTCACTTAGCAAAATAATTAATACTATGTATTGTTGGGTAAACTTCTCAGCCTTTTGGCTAAGATCAAAGTGTAGCATCTGTTCTTATCAGCTGGTTCAGGGTCTTTGGGGGGGGGTTGAGGGGCTACTTCTGCTGATCTGCTGTTGCTGCTGCTGCTGGTCTGCTGCTGTCTACGTGAAAACATTCCACGGTTTATCCTGTTGTTGGGAATGGAATCTTTCAAGGGCTTCAACCCGGATCACTTTTCCAAGGTTGTGCAGGTCCTGTCATCTGTTTGGTAAGAGAGCTGCTTTTGTTTCTTGGTGGGGAGTTTCTAAGGGTTTTGAAAGAAAAAGGCGTCGATGACATCATTGCGATGTGGAAAGGAGAAAGTCCTTTTGAAGTTTTTGTTACTTTTCGTTGGAATCTTCAGCAAGTTTCTTTTTAAAGGAGGTTGAGGAGTTCAAAATTGGAGAAGTTTCTGTTTTCATTAGTCAGGAGTCCTTGGTTCTAAATGAAGTTCGAATTCATTGGACGCCCCTTCACATAGAAGAGTCTTTCTTTGACGATTTTTTTCGAGAGCGAGGCTTTACCGTTGTAAGTTCCAGAATGGAACGAGATGCCCATGATGGGCTCCTCAACGGCACCAGGTGCTACAGGCTTCTGTCCACCAAGAGAGTGTGGGATCAGCTTCCGCATGTAGTGAACTTTGTGGATTATAGTTTCCAAGCTCTTTTTTAAAAAAATGGGCCATCAGCGGGCCCAGTGTGATCGGAGGGATGCCCGCAAGCCTCGGGGGGAGCAGCCTCCAATGCAGCCGGCCGTCAGTCTTCCTCCCCGGCGGTGGGAGAAACCAAGGCTGACAGTCATGAAGACTACTGAGCCAGCTAAGCCAGACTTTGGTATGTCTCTCTCCTCAGACTCTGAGGAGGAGGTTTCAACCCCACAGGTACCAGATGGAGAGAACTCGGAGGTCCTACTGGAGGGTTTGCCGCCGGAGCAGATCATCACAGCAGAGGTGGAACAGTAGACAGCTAAGGAGGAGGGGGAGGAGGTGCCACCAGAGGAGGAGGGAGAGCAAGACCAGGCAGTAGCTGAGCTGGAGGTTGCCTCTGGTCTGAAGGATGGTGGGGATGCTGGTGTCGTTCTTGTGGGCGGGGGCAGTGCCTCAGTTGGAGAATTGAACATGGTGAGTGCAGCGGAGGACAGCCAGGAAGTGGAGATCCCCTGTGGCCAGGATCCACCTCAAAGGCCCAGGCTAATTTCCCAGCCCACCTCTACAACCCCGGACTTGATGTTGGGTGGCTCAGAAGTGACAAGATTAGCTAACATTTTGAAAGTCTCGCAGGTGCCAAAGCGCATCCAGCCAGGCGTGCTAAAAAAATCACTAGTTAATGGGTAGTGCGAAGTGTGTGTGTGTGTGTGTGTGTGTGTGTGTGTGTGTGTGTGTGTGTGTGTGTGTGTGTGTTGTTGGTTTGTTTAACAAATAACTATGGTTCGTATTTTTTCGTTAAATTGTAACGGTTTAAGAGGCCCACAGAGGGTGGAATTTTTTAAGTTATTTTTGAGAGAAAATAAGGTGGAAGTTTGTTTTTTACAGGAGACTCGGGTACACTGTATGAGTCTGGGAAAAGCGATAGAGGCTCGGTTGGGAGGGAGGGTGTATTGGTCCCTCACCAATAATAGGGGGAAGGGAGTCGGCATATATATCAGTAAAGATTTTGAATGTCATGTTGAAGCTTTTGCCTTTGATTATTTTGGTCGTTACGTTTATGTGGACATCGGCTTTGAGGAATATTCTTTTTGTTTTGTAAGTGTTTATGCCCCCAATATTCCAAAGGAGAGAAAGGATTTTTTTCACGACTTGTATTCTGTAATGTTATGTGCAAAGCCCATTGTTTTGGGGGGTGATTTTAATTGTGTTGACGACTTATTATTAGATAAGAGGGGAGGTAATGCCAATAGGGGTAGGGAGGGACAGGAGGAGTTGGCGGTCCTGGTGAAGGATTTTAATTTGGTGGATGCGTTTCGCTGCCGTTTTTCAGGGCGGCAGGAATATACATGGTGTAGACAAAATATTAGCTGTCGTTTGGATCGGTTTTATGCTTCTGACTGCTTGAAGCCAGCCATATCCAGCATTAAACATGTTTTGTATTCTTTTTCAGACCATTTGGCCGTGGCTCTTTTCTTGTCGTCTTTTTGTCATGTGAAGGTTGGCCCGTCTTACTGGAAATTCAACAACAACTTGTTACAGGATATGGGTTACATAGATTTCATGTCTCTTTTAATCCAGTCGCATGTTGATTCTAAACCAGCCGATAGTGACCTCCTGCGGTGGTGGGATAATCTCAAATGTAAAATAAAGGAAACTACAATTGTATTTTCACAGAATAAGAAAAAAAGGGAGAATTTTGAATTCAAATCTCTTCAGAAGGAATTTTTCTTTCTTTGTAAATAGGGGAAGTGGGATGAGGCCCAAACTGTCAAGGATCAAATTTTGCAACGTCAAAAGGAAAAATTGCGTGGTTACGTCGTTCGATCCAAAGCCCAGTCTTTGGGAGAGGGAGAAAGGCCATCGAAATTTTTTCTACGAAAAGAACTTTTTCGGGGGAAAAAGAAGACTATTCGGGAGGTTGTCAACATGCAGGGTGACAGGTGCACAGATTCTAGGACGATTCTGCAGGCCTTCAGGGGTTATTATACCTCTCTTTTTTCCAGGGAGGACAACGACGGCGCTGTGGTTGATGATTTGCTGTCCGGATTGCCCAGAGTCGAGGATGATGATGCCGAGCGCTTGGGGTTGCCGGTCACAGAGGAGGAGGTCAGAGTCTCCTTACGGAGCATGTGCTCCGGTAAGTCACCTGGTAGCGACGGTTTGACAAAAGAATTTTATGTCGCCTTTCTGGATCAGCTGATGCCGGTTTTGGTTCGTTTATATAATTTCTTTCCAGTTTGTGGGGAGATGTCGCCCTCTCAAAGGCTTTCTTACATATCGGTGATATGTAAAGATGAGGCCAATTGTCAGTCTTTAAAAAACTACCGACCTATATCGTTATTAAACGTGGATTATAAAGTTCTAACGAAACTGCTTTGTAACAGACTCAAGCTGGTCTTAAACCAGATTGTTCATCCTGATCAAACTTGCGCTGTACCTGGAAGATCGATAGTCGATAGCTGCCATTTAGTTCGTGACATTCTTGATTATAGCGCCGCCAAGAATCTTCCGGTCATTCTCTTGAGCCTGGATCAGGAGAAGGCTTTTGATCGAGTAGCTCATAATTACCTTTTCCGTACCCTGGAAGCCTTTGGGGTGGGGGAGGGGTTTTTACGTTGGGTCAGGGCCATATATAACAAATTATCAAGCAGTTTTAGTTAACCAGTTCATTTCCAGCCTTTTTCTGTCGGTAGGTCGGTGCGACAGGGGTGCAGTTTGTCACCCTTGTTGTACGTCCTCTGTTTGGAACCCATCTTGGTTAAAATCCGGAAGGATCCCTCGGTTCGCGGTTTCCGCATTCCGGGTCAGAAGGAGCCGCAAAAAGCCTCGGTTTTTGCGGACGACAGCAATTTCTTTTTGACAGACGAAGGTTCGGTGGGGAAGGTTATTGAATGGTATCGCTATTTTGGTCTGGGCTCTGGGGCCAGATTAAACAAGGCCAAGTGCAAAGGCCTTTTCTGGGGAAAGTGGAAGTCGCGGTCGGACCACCCCTTTGGAATCTCCTGGGTGGACAGCTTAAAAGTTTTCGGGGTTTGGTTCGGTTCGGTCACAGCTGACGAGATGTGGAGTCCCGTTTTGGAGAAAATTCAACGTACCTTGAATATGTACAAGGGGCGCATGATGTCTTTGTACGGTCGAGCGGTCATTGTTAACACCATGGTTTTATCAAAATTATGGTACCTGGCTTCCGTTGTTCATTTACCAGATGTTTTTCTGAGGAAAATTGAACAGGCGGTCTTTTCCTTTTTTTGGAACGGCTCCACGGAATTCTTAGCGCGTAGCACAATGTATCTGCCTAAAAGCAAAGGAGGTGTGGGTGTCATCAACATTAAATGGAAAATTTTCAGCTTATTGTTATCGCAAGTTTCCAAAATTATTTTTGACGACAACAGCCTGCGTTGGGTCCCTTTCGGACACGTGTGGTTAGGGTTGCGCCTGGTGCGTTTTAGCACCTACAGATTTTCGAACTCTTTCGCGCATTGCAGCGAGGACCTTCCTCCGTTTTACAAACACCTTTCGGAGGTTCTTACTATGGTTTTTCGGGACTCGCCAGCCCTTTCTTTGGCGAAGGGAGCCAGATGCCGGGTTTTTTATAAGCACTTCACAATCAGATATGAAGAGACCCCTCGGGTCATCCGCGTTTTTCCGCGGGTCGATTTTGCCGCGGTTTTCAGTGGCCTGGCCAACCGGCTTCTGGACCCTGTTGTTTTAAACGTTTCTTTCAAACTGGCGCACGACATCCTTCTGGTAGCCTACCGTTTACGACTTTTCCACATGCCGGTCGAGCTGCACTGTAGTTTGTGTCATAAAGAAACAGAGACAGTTCCTCATTTATTTTATTATTGTCCCTTGGTGCAGGGGGCGAAGTCCTTTTTGGCAAAGTGTAGTAAGGGCATCGAAGGCGTCGGTGTATCGCTGGAATGTGTTCGGTTTTCGGTCCTCGGCGGTTCTGGCTCCCGTCATGTGGAGAAGGCGGCATTTCTGGTTGTGCTGTTTGAATATCGGTACGCAATCTGGCGGTGCAGAAACAGGGCTCGCTTTGATAAGAAGCCTTTTAGGTCGGGGGATATCACTGCTTATTTCCTGGCACGAGTCAGAGTCCGTTTGTTGGTAGACTTTTCGCGATGGCCTGTAGAGAAGTTCGAGCATTTTTGGGCTTATGACACGCTTTGTAGCTTGTCCCATGATAGGTTGACCTTGGAGTTCAAGTTTTAGATCGGTATTTTTGGGAATGTTGCTTGTTGTACATGTTTGTTGATGATGGGTTTGTGGGTATGCACGAGTGTTTACTATGGTTTGAAACTGCACTCTTGAGATAATAAAGGTGGCCTGCATGTGTGTGTGTGTGTGTGTGTGTGTGTGTGTGTGTGTGTGTGTGTGTGTGTGTGTGTGTGTGTGTGGAGTATGCGTGTGTGTGTGTTGGTGTGTGTTTTTTTTGTCTGTGTTTTTGCAGGAGTTATTTGTGAAGAAGGATACGTTTGAGGGGGGTTTCTTGGTTGGTTGTTTTTTTTTTTTGTTTTTTTGTTGTTGTTGTTGTTGTTGTTGTTGCTGTTGTCACCATGGGTTTGAAATGCCAACAGAAAGTTGTTTTTTTTTTCTAGAGGTTTTTCATGGGAAATTGGGTTCCTGATCAGTGTTTGCCATTTTCTTTGGGGTGATTTTTTTTCTATTTTATACATGATGTATACGAGGATACAAGATGTTTTTCATGGAAAATTGGTTTGGTTGAGTGAATTTTTCAATGTTATATTTGTTGTCTAGATTGATAACTATGTTTGTTGTGTATAAGGATAACTATTGGTGGTGACTGGGGAGTGTGGTTTTGAGCTTAGGTGTGTGTGCGAATGTTTGTGCATAAAAATGCGTGTGTGCCGGTGGTTTTCTCTTTTGTCTTTTTATGCTGTGTGAATGTTGGGAAAGTTTTAAAGGTTTAAAGGGTTTGTTTTTTTTTTGTTTTTTTTTTTTTTTTTGCTGTCCATGTGTGTGAGGAGTTGTTTGAGCTTTGAACAATAAGTGATGTTGTGTTGTTTTTGTTGTCATGAAAATTGTATGATGTACACATGTGAAAGTGAATAAACATGATTTATAAAAATCAAAAAAATAGTGATTACAGGCAGTTGGGAAAATTATCTGTTAAAACAAATATATTTAAAAGCCTACTTGTGAGTAGGCTGAGATCTGTAATAATTATAAGTAAAATATTTCGTTTATGTTATCTTGAATAAACGGATGCAAGATGGGCAATTTGTGTACATGCCTTTGTTGAGCTGTTTTCCCCTCACACAGAGGAGTGTCACTTAGCAAAAAAAATAATACTATGTATTGTTGGGTAAACTGCTAGCTTTGTTCCAACAGACTTGATATATATTGAAGACAGGCTGTCTTCTTTGGGGCTGTTTTGTTGCATTATGAATCATTACAGCATCCTCATCCCCATTGATTTTTTTTTTTTTTTTTTTTTTTTTTTTTTTTTTTTTTTTTTTTTTTGGTCACCATGGGTTTGAAATGCCCACAGAAAGTTGTTGTTTTTTTCTAGAGGTTTTTCATGGAAAATTGGGTTGCTGATCAGTGCTTGCCATTTTCTTTGAGGGTGATTTTTTTCTATTTTATACATGATGTGTACAAGGAAAACTATTGGAGGTGTGCACATGTTTGGGGGTGAAATTGTGTGTATGTGGTAGGGGTTGTCTTCTTATGCTGGGTTATTTTTGGTGCCTTTCATGAAGAATGTTTTTTTTTTTTTTTTTTTGGGGGGGGGGGTTGCTTCTTTTGGATTGTCACTGATTGTCTACGATCTATTATGATCACCATGGGAAGAGGCTTTTTTTAAGATGTTTTTCATGGAAAAGTGGTTTGGTTGAGTGAATTTTTCTATGTTATATTTGTTGTGTAGATTGAAAACTGTACTTGTTGTGTAGAAGGATAACTATTGGTGGTGAGTGGTGAGTGCGGTTTTGAGCTTAGGTGTGTGTGCGAACGTTTGTGCATAAAAATGTGTGTGTGGGGGTGGTTTTCTCTTTTGTCTTTTTGCTGTGTGAATGTTGGGAAAGTTTTAAAGTTTTTTTTTTTTTTTCTTTTTCTTGCTGTCAATGTGTGTGAGGAGTTGTTCGAGCTTTGAACAATGAGTGATGTTGTGTTGTTTTTGTTGTCATGAAAATTGTATGATGTACACATGTGAAAGTGAATAAACATGATTTATAAAAATGAAAAAAATAGTGATTACAGACAGTTGTATGCTTTAACACCGTTCAATAATATTTAAAAGCCTACTTGTCAGTAGGCTGAGATCTGTAATAATTATAAGTAAAATATTTCGTTCATGTTATCTTGAATAAAGGGATGCAAAATGGGCAATGTGTGTATATCCCTTTGTTGAGGGTGTTTTGTGTGTGCGTAAGATGTTCTGCGTGCGTTTGCACACGTGGCCTCGGTTTTTAGTCTCATCCGAAAGACTTTTGGGGGGAGTGGAATCAGCACTGATGTTAACTCCAGAGGAAAAATACCCTCGACCAGGAATCCGACCGACCTCAAATTGTGAGGGCAATGTTCTGACAACTAGGCTGTATCCCACCCCCAGGGTATTCTTGAGGGGTGTGTAGGGGGCGCATGTATGCGGGCACATGTGTTTGTCTTTGCCTTTTGTGTGTGTTTGCCTGAACCCGTGGCCCTGCACTAAGTTATGGTGCATCGTATATATTGTATATTATCATTGATATTATGTGGTATTTAATGCAAAAGTCCATTTTACTATATCCTTTTATAGCCACAACATATATTTGGTTCAAACAAATCAAAACTTTCCAGAACCAGGCATCATCATCGTTGTTGTCGTCTTCGTCGTGGTCATCATCATCATCATCATCATTTTCTTGATTGTCCTTCTTCTTCTTCTTCTTCTTCTTCTTCTTCTTCTTCTTCTTCTTCTTCTTCTTCTTCTTCTTCTTCTTCTTCTTCTTAGCAATTCTTCTTCTTAGAAATTCTTCTTCTTCGTAATTCTTCGTAATTCTTCAAGAGAAAACTTGCAAAACCACATACACAGGGCAACTGTGTGCAAAACAATCTCATGAGATCTGCTTTCATTGTCCTGGAAAATAAAAGAAAAAATAGGAAAAATTGAAAGTGAATGTTCTAGATCATAACAATAACTGTCCTGCTAAAATGTGTTTTACAAGTGTGTTTTATCTATATTCAATAAAATGTATAGGAAAAATTCTTAATGATTGAGAGAGAGAGTGAGAGAGAGAGAGAGAGAGAGAGAGAGAGAGAGAGAGAGAGAGAGAGAGAGAGAGAGAGAGAGAGAGAGAGACAGACAGACAGACAGACAGACAGACAGACAGACAGTGGGAGGCAGATGAGACACAGACACCTGTAAGACCATTACTAAAGAAAAGTAATCCCGAGAAAAAAAGGGAAGAAACTTTGTGCCAAGAGTCCTCTTTCTTTCTCTGTGTATGATTTTCTGATTATTTCAAAGAACTTTGTTGCATACGTTGATTTTTTTCCTCATAATAAATGGAAATACTTTGCAAAAAGAAAATCTAGAATATAAATCCTACTCCACATACTTTATTATTCATTATTCAAAAGTTAAAGTTGATTCCTTGTTAATGAGAGTTCTACAAACCAAAGAACAAATTAAAAGCAGTGACGATATAATTTACTGTTCAGTTGTAACACTTCACTGTCTGTTTCAAACCTGTGATCAATGTATAGTGATTACAGACAGTTGTATATATTGAAAGCACCAATATATTTAAAAGCCTACTTGTGAGTAGGCTGAAATCTGTAATAATTATAAGTAAAATACTACATTACATCACCTCCATCACCATTGATCATCATGCAATAATTAATGGGGGAGGGGGGGTAGCTGTGTACACCTGGGCATGGTCTAATGCCCCTGTTTATGACTGTGCGTGCCATGGATACCCTGCACTGTGCTTTGTTGCATGGTGTTGTAAAAGGTAAAGGCAAAAGTGTCCCTTAACCTGTGTGGTCATAGGGAAGGAGGCGTCAGAGACCTCAGCTTCTCTAGGGCTAGCATGTTGAGGGCAGTTCCTATCTCCTCTCCCTTCCTGCTTTACCTTCCTTGACTCTGTTTTGTTTTTTTTTGTTTCCATTTATTTTTTGGCTTGTTTTTTTTTGTGCTCGTTTTTCTTCTTTTTTTCTATCTCATCTTTTTTGTCTGTGTGTGTGTGTGTGTGTGTGTGTGTGTGTTTTGTGTGTTTGTGTTTGTGTGGATGCGTGTGTTCTCTGTCTTTGTCTGTCTGTCTGTCTGTCTGTCTGTCTGTCTGTGTCTCTCTGTGTCTGTCTCTCTCTGTCTGTCGGTCTGCCTGTCTGTCTCTCTCTCTGTCTCTCTGTTTATCTCCCTCTGTCTGTCTGTCTGTCTGTCTGTCTGTCTGTCTGTCTGTCTGTCTGTCTGTCTGTCTCTCTCTCTCTCTCTCTCTCTCTCTCTCTCTCTCTCTCTCTCTCTCTCTCTCTCTCTCTCTCTCTCTCTCTCTCTCTCTCTCTCTCTCTCTCTCTCTCTCTCTCTCTCTCTCTTTCTCTCTCCTTCTCTCTCCTTCTCTCTCTCTCTCTTCCTCTTTCTCTCTCTCTTTATATATAAACATACATATTTATATATTTTTATATATTGTGTATTATATATTATATATGTATGTATAGATATCTATCTCTTTCACTCTCTCTCTAGCCGGGGAGAGACAGAGACAGGCAGACACACAGACAGACAGATTTGACAAATAATTTAAACATCAACAAC
>JASPKP010000164.1:27500-37500 GCA_030674155.1 Stramonita haemastoma | reverse complement strand
GGCATCATCATCATCATCATCATCATCATCATCATCATCATCATCATCATCATCATCATCACCATCATCATCATCATCATCATTATAATTTTCTTGATCGTTACTATTCTTCTTCTTCTTCTTCTTCTTCTTCTTCTTCTTCTTCTTCTTCTTCTTCTTCTTCTTCTTCTTCTTCTTCTTCTTCTTCTTCTTAATTCTTCTTCTTCTTCTTCTTCTTCTTCTTCTTCTTCTTCTTCTTCTTCTTTTTCTTCTTCTTCTTCTTCTTCTTCTTCTTCTTCTTCTTCTTCTTCTTCTTCTTCTTCTCTTCTTCTTCTTCTTCTTCTAATCATTACTCTTCTTCTTCTTCTTCTTCTTCTTCTTCTTCTTCTTCTTCTTCTTCTTCTTCTTTTTCTTCTTCTACTTCTACCTCTTAGTAATTCTTCTTCTTAGCAATTCTTTTTCGCAATTTTTCTTTGCACTTCTTCGCAATTCTTCATCATTCTTCTTCTTCTGATTGCACACACTTTGACCTGTTCTGCTTTTTGAAGAGTAGGCCATTGCGCTTCTGTGGGAACAGATGAGAAAATTTGCAAAACCACATACACACGAGACTGTGTGCAAAAAAATCTCATGAGATCTGCTTTCATTGTCCTGGAAAATAAAAGAAAAAAATTAAGAGAAACTGATAGACCATGATCTAGGAGAGGGAAACCTCCCCCCCCCCCTGGGGGGGATTTTTGACTTTGTTTTTCTGAAAGCTTATGATATTGGTAGAAACATTTGACATGTTACCCTCTGGGATACAGGTCATTTCAGGAGTGAGAGGTGTATCAACAGTGCATTTTCCCTCTTTGCGCCCTATATTTAGGTTTTTGGGGTAGGGATGTTCACGCTGCGATTATTGCACAAAATCTGGCTTAACTTCTCATAATTTTATTGTGAATAGCATCTAGTATAATTTTCCCCATTATATAGGCACAGTTTTTTGCTGACATATTTAAAACAAAACTACAGTGATGACTTTAATGCGTGGCCGTCCGAACCGCACGCAGCTGAAATCTGTCTTACCACTCAACCACAGCCCAGCGCTGTTCCGTTCTCTCACTATCAGTTGAGCGGCACTTTCTCACCTCACGCCTTGTGTGTCGGGTGCCAGAAATGTATCCAACTATCAGTATGTTCCACAAAGTATGAACAAATAAGTCTAGATCAAGATGTTATTATTGATCAGAGAATGTCTGTAACACACAGTAAGTACTGCAACAGCCATATGTAGAATTAACGAAGAGGATGTGTTAACCACAGCGCTTTGAGTCTATGATTTTTTTGAGTTTCTTTTTTTTTTTCCTCAAGAAATTACACATAATATGCAGATCAATCGCGCGCGTGTGCACGCGTGTAACACACACACACACACACACCACACACACACACACACACACACACACACACACACACACACACACACACACCACATACAAGTGACACGATAACATACATATAAAAATAGAACAAAGCGTGGTCATAATTCGTTGTTCTTTTCAGTTCCGCGTCCTCCACCACAAACGTTGGGGATAAGGCAAACTGTTGAGTAGTACTTTTAGTATCCATTTTAACCATCATGTTTCAGGTCATTTTTATTTTATTTATTTTTATTTTTATTTTATTCTTTTATATCGAGGATAATGGAATAAGCACTCATGTGCTTTTTTCATTCAGTCCCGTGTGTATGCAGTTGAAATATTTTCATCTGTTCCCACCGGCATACAATGGCCTACTCTTACAAAAAGCGGAACATGATTTAACGTGTGTGTAAGACGTTCTGGGTACGTTCGCACACGGGGCCTCGTTTACAGTCTCATCCGAAAGACTTTTGAGGAGAGTGGAGTCATTGGCATGTGTGCAGTCTCTCACTGAAAGTGTATTTCATCTTCCCCATGTGACGTTTCCTGTATAAAATGAACATTTCAACATGGCAGATGAACATCCAGTGACCTTCAAAAGTACACTTAAGTGCAAAAGAAAAACTTCCAGGGGAGCGAGAACTTGTATAATTCATTTCCAAAATAACAGAAAAGACTGTAACTCCACTAACTGAAGAAAGCAAAAAAAAATATTTAAAAGTCTCTTCACTTGAGACGTTCTTCAGATGTGGCATGTCATAGACTAGATGAGATTTGTAATTGTATTCCAGAAGACCTTGACTTTACACGCCATGGTTATCACAGAAGCTGTTATGCACAGTTTACAAGTGTGAAATTTGCCAGGAAAAGAAAGCGTGAGACAGGTAGTGAAGAGGTTGCAGGACCATCAAAACCTAAAGGACTGTTGCTACTTCAGGCCCATTGCTTTCAAAAGACAGTTGCATTTTTTGCAAGAAGAAATTCAAAAAGAAAGTTTCAAAAGGGGTTCCATGTTTTGAAAAACTTGTAAAATGTATCACCAAGACAGCAGAACAGTCTATATAGGATGTAGCCAAAACTAAACAAGATGACATTTTCACTCATTATCAAGATACAGATCTTGTAGTACGTGAAGCTCACTATCACGAAGGTTGTAGAAAAGACTATCTGAGATGTGAAGACAGGCATGCTGAAACATCAACAGACCAGAAAACTACTGAGCGGCTACAGGCACACGAGAGGGCATTTGAGTACATATGCGAGTATGATGAAAATGTAATAATCAGAGGTTCACAGGTGGAGAGAATGACCATACTAGGTGATAAGTACTGTGAATACATGCAACAACATTCTCCTGACTTCTACAACCCAGGATACAAGACTTACAAACTGGAAGAAAAAATAATGAAACATTTTGGCTTCAGAATTCAATTCTGGGCTCCGAACCACCGCATTGATCTTGTTTATTGTGATGAACTTGCCCAGGGTCAGGCAGTTGAGACAGCATTTGTGTCAGCAGCTTCAGAAGAAAGACGTCTTGAGGAATCTGCATATGTTCTTCGCCGATACATTATGGATGCTTTCAGGGCAACACCTGATATGCCATGGCCTCCTTCTGCAGAATTTCTTCAGTCTGATGCTGTTAAACCTCCAGATATCCTCACAGACTTTCTAAAAACACTGCTATCTGGAAAGAGTAGTTCTATGCAGCAACCCAAAACCACCAGATTGGCATCCTCAATTGCCCAGGGCATATGCTAATCTGTGACAGGAGGGAAGTGGAAAATGCCTAAACATGTTTTGCTTGGAATGTCTGTCAGACATGTAACTGGCAATTCTGAAATCATAAGTCTGTTGAATAGGTTTGGTCATGTTGTTGGATACAAAACCATTGTGCGACTTGAGACTGCTATGGCCAATTCTGTACTTCAGTGCGCAAGTCTTCTTCCTTCAACAGTGAGTTTGACAGAGAACAAGGTTATCCATTTTTGCTGGGATAACTTTGACCTGAACGAAGAAACTCCATCAGGAACCAACACCACTCACTCCACTCATGGCATTGTCATTCAAGAGGTTACTGGGGACACAATGCCTGACACTGTTTTGCCTCAGACAGAACCTCCTCCTCATTATCAGGACTGCCAATGCTCAGTGCAGTATGAGCCACATGATGTTCCTCCATGCTTTGCAAAAGTAAAGGCAGAACCTAAGTTGCATGTTGTGGAAACTCATTTCTCAAACACAGAGGCAGTCTACAAAGCTCAATTTGCTGATTTTTGGTGTTTTTTTCCTCCAGATTCCAGGCCACAAATGGAAATCAACTTGTCTCTGGATGGGGAGGGTGGGTATCACTCACAGGATAAGGGGCAGAATAGAAGCAGTCTACTGTGGACTATATGGCACCCATCCACCACCCTGTCACTGAACATAATAATAATTATAATAATAATATTAATAATAATAATACACGGAACTTGTATAGCGCTATATCTTGTAAAAACAAATCAAAGTGCTTGCATTCGACCTACACAACACACAAGCAATCAACAGCAATTTACAGTTTTAACAAATTCGAATGTACACTCACTCGCACGCGCACGCGCGCGCGCACACACACACACACACACACACACACACTCACACGCACGCACGCAGCATGCGCGCGCGCGCACACACACCTATAAACGTTATACACTTTGGCAGGTAGATGTTGAAGGCAGGACAGGATTGTACGGCGTTTTCATTTCAATTTTCTGTTTTGTTTTTAAAATATGGGACAGGCGTTCCTTGTGCAGTGGTGACATAAACATATGTTGATAGCCTGTTTAATACCCTTTATTTTGGTACCAAATTTGATATGAATGTGTAAGAATATATTTACATAAATAATGCAAAATTAACCTCACCCCTAAATATTTGCCTTCTGAAGGGTTACCATATTGAATTGCTTGTATATCCTGAAATAACCTGGTTACATGAGGGTAACATATACCATAAAACGTTAAAATAAACAAAGTTTCAGAAAAAATGCACCCATAAATCCCCCCAGGGGGGGGGAGGGGGGTCTATGGAGGGACCAAGGTCTATGAAAGTTAATGATCTAGATCATAACAATAACTGTCCTGCTAAAATGTGCCTTACAAGTGTGTGTTTTATTTATATTCAATAAAACGTATAGGGAAAGTTCTTAATGATTTATTCTTTTCTTTTTTTCTTTTATTCTTTTGTATCAAGGATAACAGAATAAGCAATCATGTGCTTTTCTTCATCCGGTCCCCGTGTGTATGCAGTTTTTGTAAATATTGTGATCTGTTCCCACCGGCGCACGATGGCCTAATCTTAGAAAAGCTGAACAGGATTTAGCATGTATGCAAGATGTTCTGCAAGATGTTCTGCCTGTGTTTGCACAGGGGGCCTCGGTTTAAAGTCTCATCAAAGGACTTTTGGGGAGAGTGGAGTCGGCACTGATGTTAACTCCAGGAGATAAAATTTCCTCCACCAGACTCCAACCGGGTTGTCAAATTGCAAGGCAATGTTCTGACCACTAGGCTATCCGTCCCCATGGAGAGAGAGAGAGTGAGAGACAGACAGACAGACAGACAGACAAACAGACAGACAGACAAAGAGAGGCAGATGAGACGCAGACACCTGTAAGACCATTACTAAAGAAAAGTAATCCCAAGAAAAAAAGGGAAGAAACTTTATGCCAAGAGTCCTCTTTCTTTCTCTGTGTATATTTTTTTTCATTATTTCGAAGAATTTTGTTGTATGCCACTGATTTTTTTTCTCATTATCAATGGAAATATTTTGCAAAAAGAAAATCTAGAATATAAATCATACTCCACATACTTTATTATTCATTTTTCAAAAGTTAAAGTTGATTCCTTGTTAATGAGAGTTCTACAAACCAAAGAACAAATTAAAAGCAGTAACGATATAATTTACTGTTCTATTGTAACACTTCACTGTCTGTTTCACACCTGCATATCCTTTTTGTTTCAATGGTTTTTCAGGACTCGCCAGCCCTTTCTTTGGCGAAGGGAGCCAGATGCCAGATGCCGGGTTTTTTTATAGGTTTTTTTATAAGCACTTCACGATCAGATATGAAGAGACCCCTCGGGTCATCCGCGTTTTTCCGGGGGTCGATTTTGCCGCGGTTTTCAGTGGCCTGGCCAACCGGCTTCTGGACCCTGTTGTTTTAAACGTTTCTTTTAAGCTGGCGCACGACATCCTTCCGGTAGCCTACCGTTTACGACTTTTCCACATGCCGGTCGAGCTGCACTGTAGTTTGTGTCATAAAGAAACAGAGACAGTTCCTCATTTATTTTATTATTGTCCCTTGGTGCAGGGGGCGAAGTCCTTTTTGGCAAAGTGTAGTAAGGGCATCGAAGGCGTCGGTGTATCGCTGGAATGTGTTCAGTTTTCGGTCCTCGGCGGTTCTGGCTCCCTTCACGTGGAGAAGGCGGCATTTCTGGTTGTGCTATTTGACTATCGGTACGCGATCTGGCGGTGCAGAAACAGGGCTGCTTTGATAAGAAGCCTTTTAGGTGGGGGATATCACTGCTTATTTCCTGGCACGAGTCAGAGTCCGTTTGTTGGTAGACTTTTCGCGATGGCCTTTAGAGAGGTTCGAGCATTTTTGGGCTTATGACACGCTTTGTAGCTTGTCGCATGATAGGTTGACCTTGGAGTTCAAGTTTTAGATCGGTATTTTTGGGAATGTTGCTTGTTGTACATGTTTGTTGATGATCGGTTTGTGGGTATGCACAAGTGTTTACTGTGGTTTGAGACTGCGCTCTTGAGAAAAAAAAGGTGGCCTGCGTGTGTGCGCCTGTGTGTGAGTATGTGTGTGTGTGTGTGTGTAGGTGTGTGTTTTTGTCTGTGTTTTTGCAGGAGTTATTTGTGAAGAAGGATATGTTTGAGGGGGGTTTCTTGGTTGTTGTGTGTTTTTTTTTTTTTTTTTTTTTTTTTTTTTTTTTTTTTTTTTCTTGTTGTTGTTGTTGTTGTCACCATGGGTTTGAAATGCCAACAGAAAGGTTTTTTTTTTTTTTTTTTTTTTTTTTTTTTTTTTTGATGGGAAATTGGGTTCATGATCAGTGTTTGCCATTTTCTTTGGGGGTGAATTTTTTCTATTTTATACTTAATGTATACAGGATACAAGATGTTTTTCATGGAAAATTGGTTTGGTTGAGTGAATTTTTCAATGTTATTTTTGTTGTGTAGATTGATAACTAAGCTTTTTTGTGTGTGTGTGTGTGTGTTTTCTTTTGTTGTTTTTTGTTGTTGTCACCATGGGTTTGAAATGCCAACAGGAAGTTGGTTTTTTCTAAAGGTTTTTCATGGGAAATTGGGTTCCTGATCAGTGTTTGCCATTTTCTTTGAGGGTGATTTTTTTCTATTTTATACATGATGTGTACGAGGATACAAGATGTTTTTCATGGAAAATTGGTTTGGTTGAGTGAATTTTTCAATGTTATATTTGTTGTGTAGATTGATAACTATGTTTGTTGTGTATAAGGATAACTATTTGTAGTGACTGGGGAGTGTGGTTTTGAGCTTAGGTGTGTGTGCAAATGTTTGTGCATAAAAATGCGTGGGTGCGGGTGGTTTTCTCTTTTGTCTTTTTATGCTGTGTGAATGTTGGGAAAGTTTTACAGGTGTTTTTTTTGTTTTTGTTTTTTTTTGTTGTTTTTTTTTTTTTCCTTGCTGTCCATGTGTGTGAGGAGTTGTTTCAGCTTTGAACAATGAGTGATGTTGTGTTGTTTTTTGTTGTCATGAAAATTCTATGATGTTATCATGTGAAAGTGAATAAACATGGTTTATAAAAATGAAAAAAAATAGTGATTACAGACAGTTGTGTGTTACGGTTTAATAATGAAAAATATTTGAAAGCCTACTTGTGAGTAGGCTGAGATCTGTAATAATTATAAGTAAAATATTTCGTTCATATTATCTTCCATAAAGCATGGAAGATTGGCAATTTGTGTACATGCCTTTGTTGAGGTGTTTTCCCCTTACACAGATGAATGTCACTTAGCAAAAAAATAATACTATGTATTGTTGGGTAAACTTTGCTAGCTTTGTTCCAACAGACTTGATACACATTGAAGACAGGCTGTCTTCTTTGGGGCTGTTTTGTTGCATTATGAATCATTACATCCTCTTCATCTCCATTGATCATCATGCAATATTTTTTTTTTCTGCTTCTGCTAAGCTTTTTCATTGCATGATGATTGATGAGAATGATGTAATGATGCTTACATTACATTATCTCCATCACCATTGATCATCATGCAATAATTAATGGGGAGGGGGTAGGCGTGTACACAGGCATGCTCGATTGTGCTCCTGTTTATGAGTGTGCGTGCAACTGAGACCCTGCACTGTGCTTTGTTGAATGCTGTTGTAAAAGTTTAAGGCAAAGGTGTCCCATAACATATGTGGTCGTAGGGAAGCGAGGTGTCAGAGACCTCAGCTTCTCTAGGGGCCAGCATGTAGAGGGCGGTACCCATCTCCTCTCCCTTGCTGCTTTACCTTCCCTGACCCTGGTTTTTGTTTTTGTTTTCTATTTTTGTTTGTTTGGTTCTTTGTTCGTGTTTTTCTTCTTTTTTTTTCTATCTCATATATTATTTTGTTGCTGTGTGTGTGTGTGTGTGTGTGTGTGTGTGTGTGTGTGTGTGTGTGTGTGTGTGTGTGTGTGTGTGTGTGTGTGTTTTCTGTCTTTGTCTGTCTGTCTGTCTGTCTCTCTGTCTGTTTCTCTGTGTCTGTCTCTCTCTTGTCTGTCGGTCTGCTTGTCTGTCTATCTCTCTGTCTCTCTGTCTATCTCTGTCTGTCTGTCTGTCTGTCTGTCTGTCTGTCTCTCGTCCTCTTTCTCTCTCTCTATACATAAACATACATATTTGTATATTCTTATATATTGTGTATTATATATTATATATGTGACGCTCAACCACATAATGAGACGGAGTGCACATGAGGTCAATTTTTAGTTATTGACATGTTATTAATGTGCAATAAAGTGGCTATCAAATACAAAAAACAGATTGAAAATCGGACAGTTATGTGCAACATTATTACAAATTGAAATGATAGACTGCAAGATGTGACAAAATGAGAAACAGGCAAGTTTATTTTAGTAACAGGTTGTTAGAATGAGTGCTTTGGTATTTTCAAAACACATTTAAAAGCAAAAGGAATAAAAATGATACCTTGATATTTCATTATAAGATAAATAAACAGATCTAGTTTAATAATAAATCAAAATCACAAAATTGACAACTTGACCCCACCTGCCTTTAAAGGCTCCTAGCGCAAAATTGTGTAATGTGCTAAGCGACTCATTTCGTGGTGGAGCGTCACATATGTATGTATATATTTGTCTCTTTCACTCTCTCTCTCTAGCCGGGGAGAGAGACAGAGACAGGCAGACATACAAACACACAGACAAATAGATTTGACAAATAATTTAAATATCAACAACCCTTGATAACAAAAAGAAACACAGCAAGATGTCCAGAAACAATAACACAGAAATTAATTAAACGGAAATTACGTGTTACAAAGATGCTAGCAAAGTGTGTAGCATACAGTAGAACACTCTTTTGGTGCCATGGGGTCTGTTACTGTGCAAAAGCCGGGATAGGCCTTAGACAGAAACCGCCCAATTGTCACATCTTCTCGAAAAGGGCCTTATTCTTGACAGGGGGGGGGGGGGGGGGGGGGGGGTGGGATGGGGGGCTAAGGAGGAGAGGGCGGGGGTATCCCGGGTACGCATGCGGGTGCACATGTCAGGTGGCAGTGGTCCTGCACTTTTCTGTAGTTCTGCATATTGTATTATTACTATTTTCATTATCATGTCTACAGCTACTTAGTATTGCGTACACGGTACCAGCTTTCGTTTGGACAAACTTGCTATAGTCCAGCCGGTCTCGTAAGAGTAGGCCATTGTGTGCCGTTAGGAACAGATGACACGATGAACAAAACTGCATACACACAGGGACTGGATGTAAAAATAAAAGCACATGAGTGCTTATTCCCTTATCCTTGATATAGAAAAATAAATTAAAAATTTTTTTAAAGTCTACCCTCTTCAGGCTGTGATTTGATTTTTTTTTTTATATATCGAGGATAATGGAATAAACACTCTTGTGCTTTTTTACATCGAGTCCCCGTGTGTATGCAATTTTTGTAAATGTCATCTGTCCCCACCGGCACACGATGGCCTACACTTACGAAAAGCGGAACAGGATTTAACGTGTGCGCAAGATGTTCTGCGTGCGTTCGCACACGGGGCCTTGGTTAACAGTCTCATCCGAAGGACTTTTTGGGGAGAGTGGAGTCAGCACTAATGTTCATTCCTGGAGAAAAATCTCCTCGACCGGACTCGAACCCGGGTCGTCAAATTGCCAGCGTAATGTTCTGACCACTAGGCTATTTGTCGCCACAAGTCCGGTGCCACCTATATCAAAGATACTCGTAAAGTTCGTATGCTTACAGTGAGCACTCTCTTGGTGCCGTGGGCTCTGTTACTGTGCAAAAGTCAGGGAAGGTCAGGACTCAAACCGCCCGTTTGTCACATCTTCTCGACATGCACCTTATTCTTGGGGGAGAGGAGGGGG
>JASPKP010000164.1:17500-22500 GCA_030674155.1 Stramonita haemastoma | reverse complement strand
TCAAACTGAAATGGAATGGCTATACAACACAAAAAACGGATTGAAAATCGGACAAATCTAGGAAAAGTTATTGAAAGTTGAAATGCTAGACTGCAGGAAATCACAAAATGAGAAATTGACAAGTTTAGCATCCTAATAGGTGGTCAAAATGAGGGCTTGGGTACTTTTAAAACACGTTTAAAGGCAAAAGGTAACAAAATCATGATTTGATTTTTCACTATAAGGTAGAATAACAGCTAAACTTTAATAATCAATCAAAATCTCAAAATTGCCAACTTGACCCTACCTGCCTTTCATGGCTCCTAGCGGAAAAGTGGGTTATGTGCTAAGGGACTCATTTCGTGGTGGAGTGCCATATATATATATATATATATATATATATATATATATATATATATATATATATATATATATATATATATATATATATATATATATATATTTATATATTGCGTATTATACATTATATATGTATGTATATATCTGTCTTTTTCACTTTCTCTTCAGCCGGGGAGAGAGACAGAGACAGACAGACAGACAGACACACAGACAGACAGATTTGACAAATAATTTAAATATCAACAACCCTTGATAACAAAAAGAAACACAGCAAGATGTCCAGAAACAATAACACAGAAATTAAACGGGAATTACGTGTTACAAAGATGCTATCAAAGTGTGTACGCATACAGTAGAACACTCTTTTGGTGCCATGGGGTCTTTTACTGTGCAAAAGTCGAGATAGGCCGGGACTCAAACCGCCCAATGGTCACATCTTCTCAAAACGGGTTTATTCTTGAGGGGGGTTGGGGGGGGGAGGCGGTGAGGAGGAGATGGCGGTGGTATCCGCAAGGAGTAGGCTATGCATGCGCGTGCTCATGTCATGTGGCAGTGGCCCTGCACTTTTCTGTAGTTCTGCATATTGTATTACTACTATTTTCATTATCATGTCTACAACTACGTAGTATTACATACACTGTACCAGCTTTCGTTTGGACTAACTTGCGTACACTTTACTTCCTATTGTTCTGGAAAAACTTGCTATATCAAAGCCAGGCTGCCCACTTCGGGGCTATGGTGTCGCCACAAGACCGGCGCCACGCATATCAAACATGCTAGTAAAGTGTGTATGCCTACAGCAGAACTCTCTCATGGTGCCATGGGTTCTGTTACTGCGCAAAGTTGAGTTGATACTGGTCTCAATCCGGCCTTTTGTCACATGATCTCGAAATGCATTTTATTCTTGAGAGGTGTGTGTGCGCGCACCTGTGTTTGTCTGTGCGTTTTTGTGTGTGGTGTTTGCGTGTGCCCATGGCCCTGTACTGTGTTATGGTGCATCATGTAATTATATGGTATATTATCATTGATATTATGTGATATTTACTGGAAAAGTTCATTTTGCTGTATCCTTTTATAGTTATGATGTATAGGCCTATTTGGTTCAAACAAGTTAAAAGTACCCAGAACCAGACACCATCACCATCATCCTCATCCTCATCATCAGTGGTCATGGTCATCATCAAGAAAAATTGAAAGTTAATGATCTAGATCATAACAATTACTGTCCTGCTCAAATGTGTTTTACAAGTGTGGGTTTTATCTATACTTAATAAAACGTATCTGCCAAATTCTTAATGATTGAGAAAGAGTGAGAGATGGAGAGAGGGGTAAAGAGAGAGAGAGAGAGGGAGGGAGAGAGAGAGAGAGAGAGGAGAGAGAGAGAGAGAGAGGAGAGAGAGAGAGAGAGAGAGAGAACAGAGACAGAGAGACAGAGACAGAGACAGAGACAGAGAGACAGAGAGAGAGAGAAGGAGACAGACAGACAGACAGACATACATACAGACAGACAGTTAGAGGCAGATGAGACACAGACACCTGTAAGACAGTTACTCAAGAAAAGTAATCACAAGAAAAAAAAGGGAAGACACTTTGTGCCAAGAGTCCTCTATCTTTCTCTGTGTATGATTTTCTGATTATTTTCAAAAACTTTGTTGTATGCTGCTGATTTTTTTTTCTCATAATCAATGGAAATATTTTGCAAAAAGAAAATCTAGAATAAAAGTCCTACTCCACGTACTTTATTATTCATTATTCAAAAGTTAAAGTTGATTCATTGTTAATAAGAGTTCTACAAACCAAAGAACAAATAAAAAGCAGTGACCATATAATTTACTGTTAAATTGTAACACTTCACTGTCTGTTTCACACCTGTGTATCCTTGTGTGTTTCAATGTATAGTGATTACAGACAGTTGTGTGTTACAATTTATCAGTGGAGAATATTTTTAAAAGCCTACTTGTGAGTAGGCTGAGATCTGTAATAATTATAAGTAAACTAGTTGTTCATTTAAGATAAACAGACCTTAGATGGGCAATTTCTGTACATGCCTTTGTTGAGGTGTTTTCCCCTCACACAGAGGAGTGTCACTTAGCAAAAAAATAATACTATGTATTGTTGGGTAAACTTTGCTAGCTTTGTTCCAACAGACTTGATATATATTGAAGACATTTTTGTACGTTTTTGTGTGTGTTTGCATGTGCCCGTGGCCCTGTACTGTGTTATGGTGCATCATATAATTATATTGTATATTATCATTGATATTGTGTGATATTTAATGGAATATTTCATTTTGCTGTATTCTTTTATAGTTATGATGGATACACCTATTTGGTTCAAACAATATAAAAGTACCCAGAACCAGGCAGCAGCAGCAGCAGCAGCAGCATTATAATGTTCTTGATCGTTACTATTCTTCTTCTTCTTCTTTTCTTCTTCTTCTTCTTCTTTCTTCTTCTTCTTCTTCTTTCTTTTTCTAGCAATTCTTCTTCTTCTTCTTCTTCTTCTTCTTCTTTTTCTTCTTCTTTTTCTTCTTCTTCTTCTTCTTCTTCTTCTTCTTCTTCTTCTTCTTCTTCTTCTTCTTCTTCTTCTTCTTCTTCTTCTTCTTCTTCTTCTTCTTCTTCTTCTTAATTCTTCTTCTTCTTATTATTCTTCTTTTTCTTCTTAGCAATTCTTCTTCTTAATCATTACTCTTCTTCTTCTTTTTCTTCTTCTTCTTCTTCTACTTCTTAGTAATTCTTCTTCTTAGCAATTCTTCTTCGCAATTTGTCTTTGCACTTCTTCGCAATTCTTTGTCATTCTTCTTCTTCTGTTTGCACACACTTTGACTGTTCTGCTTTTTGAAGAGTAGGCCATTGGGTTTCTGTGGGAACAGATGAGAAAATTTGAAAAACCACATACACACGGGGACTGTGTGCAAAAAAATCTCATGAGATCTGCTTTCATTGTCCTGGAAAATAAAAGAAAAAAAAATAAGAGAAAATGAAAGTTAATGATCTAGATCATAACAATAACTGTCCTGCTAAAATGTGCTTTACAAGTGTGCTTTTTTATCTATATTCAATAAAACTTATAGGGAAAATTCTTAATGATTTATTCTTCTCTTCTTTTTTTTCTTTTATTCTTTTGTATCAAGGATAACAGAATAAGCAATCATGTGCTTTTCCGGATATAGCATGTATGCAAGATGTTCTGCCTGCTTTGCACAGGGGGCCTCAGTTTAAAGTCTCATCCAAAGACTTTTGGGGAGAGTGGAGTCAGCACTGATGTTAACTCCAGGAGATAAAATTTCCTCGACTGGACTTGAACAGGGTTGTCAAATTGCAAGGCAATGTTCTGACCACTAGGCTATCCGTCCCCATGGAGAGAGAGAGTGAGAGAGAGAGAGAAAGAGAGAGAGAGAGAGAGAGAGAGAGAGAGAGAGAGAGGAGAGAGAGAGAGAGAGAGAGAGAGAGAGAGAGAGAGAGACAGACAGACAGACAGACAGACAGACAGACAGACAGACAGACAGACAGACAGACAGACAGACAGACAGACAGACAGACAGACAGACAGACAGACAGTGAGAGGCAGATGAGACACAGACACCTGTCAGACAGTTACTAGAGAACAGTAATCCCAAGAAAAAAAGGGAAGAAACTCTGTGCCAAGAGTCCTCTTTCTTTCTCTGTGTATGATTTTCTGATTATTTTGAAGAACTTTCTTGTATGCTGCTGATTTTTTTCTCATAATCAATGGAAATATTTTGCAAAGAGAAAATCCAGAATATAAATCCTATCGACCTACTTTATTATTTATTATTCAAAAGTTAAAGTTGATTCATTGTTAATGAGAGTTCTACAAACCAAAGAACAAACTAAAAGTAGTGACGATATAATTTACTGTTCAATCCTAACACTTCACTGTCTGTTTCAAAACTGTGATCAATGTATAGTGGTTACAGGCAGTTGTATATATATTGATGTATAGGCATATAATTATTTAAAAGCCTACTTGTGAGTAGGCTGAGATCTGTAATAATTATAAGTAAAATACTACATTACATCACCTCCATCACCATTGATCATCATGCAATAATTAATGGGGGAGGGGGGGTAGGTGTGTACACCTGGGCATGGTCTAATGCCCGTGTTTATGAGTGTGCATGCCATGGAGACCCTGCACTGTGCTTTGTTGCATGGTGTTGTAAAAGGTAAAGGCAAAGGTGTCCCATAACCTGTGTGGTCCTAGGGAAGAGGCGTCAGAGACCTCAGCATCTCTAGGGGCCAGCATGTTAAGGGCGATGCCCATCTCCTCTCCCTTGCTGCTTTACATTCCCTGACCCTCTGTTTTTTGGGTTTTTTGGTGTTGTTTGTTTGGTTCTTTTTTTTTTTTTTTTTTTTTCCTATCTCATCTTTTTTGTCTGTGTGTGTAAGTTTATGTGTGTGTGTGTGTGTGTGTGTGTGTGTGTGTGTGTGTGTGTGTTATCTCTGTCTTTGTCTGTCTGTCTCTGTCTCTCTGTCTGTTTCTTTGTGTCTGTCTCTGTCTGTCTCTGTCTGTCTCTCTCTCTCTCTCTCTCTCTCTCTCTCTCTCTCTCTCTCTCTCTCTCTCTCTCTCTCTTTCTCTCTCTATATATAAACAGACATATTTATATATTTTATATATTGTGTATTCTATATTATATA
>JASPKP010000164.1:10000-12500 GCA_030674155.1 Stramonita haemastoma | reverse complement strand
ACTGGCAGGGAACCCCTCTGCCTAAGGTGTAAAAAAATGGGCCATCAGCGGGCCCAGTGTGATCGGAGGGATGCCCGCAAGCCTCCGGGTGAGCAGCCTCCAGTGCAGCCGGCCGTCAGTCTTCCTCCCCGGCGGTGGGAGAAGCAAAGGATGACAGTCATGAAGACTACTGAGCCAGCTAAGCCAGACTTCGGTATGTCTCTCTCCTCAGACTCTGACTCTGAGGAGGAGGGTTCAACCCCACAAGTACCAGATGGAGAGAACTCGGAGGTCCTGCTGGAGGGTTTGCCGCCAGAGCAGATCATCGCGGCAGAGGTGGAGCTGCAGACAGCTGCGGAGGAGGGGGAGGAGGTGCCACCGGACCAGACGGTTGTTGTAGAGGAGGAGGGAGCGCAAGACCAGGCGGTAGCCGAGGTGGAGGTTGCCTCTGGTCTGGAGGATGGAGGGGACGCTGGTGTCGTCCTTATGGGCGGGGGCAGTACCGCTTTCAAGGAGGTTGCTATGGTAGACACAATGGAGGACAGCCAGGAGGTGGAGGTCCCCTGTGGCCAGGACCCACCTCAAAGGCCCAGGCTAAATTCCCAGCCCACCCTAACAACCTCGGATTTGATGCTGGGTGACTCTGATGTGACAAGACTAGCGAATGTGTTGAAAGCTTCGCAGGTGCCAAAGCGCATCCACGCCAGGCGTGCAAAAAAAAAAAAGTCACTAGTTAATGGGTAGTGCGAAGTGTGTGTTGTGTGTGTGTGTGTGTGTGTGTGTGTGTGTGTGTGTGTGTGTGTGTGTGTGTGTGTGTGTGTGTGTGTGTGGTTTGTTTAACAAATAACTATGGTTCGTATTTTTTCGTTAAATTGTAACGGTTTAAGAGGCCCACAGAGGGTGGAATTTTTGAAGTTATTTTTGAGAGAAAATAGGGTGGAAGTATGTTTTTTACAGGAGACTTGGGTACACTGTATGAGTCTGGGAAAAGCGATAGAGGCTCGGTTGGGAGGGAGGGTGTATTGGTCCCTCACCAATAATAGGGGGAAGGGAGTCGGCATATATATCAGTAAAGATTTTGAATGTCATGTTGAAGCTTTTGTCTTTGATTATTTTGGTCGTTACGTTTATGTGGACATCGGCTTTGAGGAATATTCTTTTCGTTTTGTAAGTGTGTATGCCCCCAATATTCCAAAGGAGAGAAAGGATTTTTTTCACGACTTGTATTCTGTAATGTTATGTGCAAAGCCCATTGTTTTGGGGGGTGATTTTAATTGTGTTGACGACTTATTATTAGATAAGAGGGGAGGTAATGCCAATAGGGGTAGGGAGGGACAGGAGGAGTTGGCGGTCCTGGTGAAAGATTTTCATTTGGTGGATGCGTTTCGCTGCCGTTTTCCAGGGCGGCAGGAATATACATGGTGTAGACAAAATATTAGCTGTCGTTTGGATCAGTTTTATGTTTCTGACTGCTTGAAGCCAGCCATATCCAGCATTAAACATGTTTTGTATTCTTTTTCAGACCATTTGGCCGTCGCTCTTTTCTTGTCGTCTTTTTGTCATGTGAAGGTTGGCCCATCTTACTGGAAATTCAACAACAACTTGTTACAGGATATGGGCTACATAGATTTCATGTCTCTTTTAATCCAGTCGCATGTTGATTCTAAACCAGCCGATAGCGATCTCCTGCGGTGGTGGGATAATCTCAAATGTAAAATAAAGGAAACTACAATTGTATTTTCACAGAATAAGAAAAAAAGGGAGAATTTTGAATTCAAATCTCTTCAAAAGGAATTTTTCTTTCTTTGTAAACAGGGGAAGTGGGATGAGGCCCAAACTGTCAAGGATCAAATTTTGCAACGTCAAAAGGAAAAATTGCGTGGTTGCCTTGTTGGATCCAAAGCCCAGTCTTTGGGAGAGGGAGAAAGGCCATCAAAATTTTTTCTACGAAAAGATCTTTTTCGGGGTAAAAAGAAGACTATTCGGGAGGTTGTCAACATGCAGGGTGACAGGTGCACAGATTCTAGGACGATTCTGCAGGCCTTCAGGGGTTATTATACCTCTCTTTTTTCCAGGGAGGACAACGACGGCGCTGTTGTTGATGATTTGCTGTCCGGATTGCCCAGAGTCGAGGCTGATGATGCCGAGCGCTTGGGGTTGCCGGTCACAGAGGAGGAGGTCAGAGTCTCCTTACGGAGCATGTGCTCCGATAAGTCGCCTGGTAGCGACAGTTTGACAAAAGAATTTTATGTCACCTTTCTGATCAGCTGATGCCGGTTTTGGTTCGTTTATATAATTTCTTTCCAGTTTGTGGGGAGATGTCGCCTTCTCAAAGGCTTTCTTACATATCGGTGATATGTAAAGACGAGGCCAATTGTCAGTCTTTAAAAAACTACCGACCTATATCGTTATTAAACGTGGATTATAAAGTTCTAACAAAACTGCTTTGTAGCAGACTCAAGTTGGTCTTAAACCAGATTGTTCATCCTGATCAAACTTGCGCTGTACCTGCAAGATCGAT
>JASPKP010001636.1:22500-27343 GCA_030674155.1 Stramonita haemastoma | reverse complement strand
GTGTGAGAGATAGAGAGATAGAGAGACAGAGAGAGACAGAGACAGACAAGACAGAGAGGGTGAGTGAGTGAGTGAGAGAGAAAAGAGAGAGAAGGGGGGGGGGGGGTCTCTCCATGAAAAAGGGGACGCTGGTGGCCTGCTGACTGTTGTGCAAACATTGCTCTCTGACCCCAAGTGGAACAGCCAGTGAAAGCCCCCCCCCCCCCCCCCAATGACAAAAAGCAGATATATTAGAATTACTAACCAGCATGGAAGAGTTAATTCCCTTGACCTGCTTTCATGAGGTGGGTTTTTTTTGTTTTTTTTTTAAAATATAACTTTTGGCAGTTTTCCCACAAATTTGCAGAGATTACCATGCCTGATCTTACCATGCCAGTCTCTCTCTCTCTTTATCCTCTGAGTCTATGGTAAAAGTAAAATTCAATCACTTTTCAAGCACCTGAAGGCATATGCCTGATTTTCAAGGACTTTCAAGGCCTTGAAATGGAGGCTCCAGAATTCAAGGACTATCATGGACTTAAGGACCGTACGTTCCCTGTATCAATACAGAAGTATGTCACAAGATGATGATCTCTGCAACAGTCCAAATTGGTGGTTATTTTATTTATTGCGGTATGAATAATACAAATCATTTATTATTAGGGTACATTCATTTAATTCAATCAGAGTTGCTTTCTACTAATAAATTAGCAAGACTATGTTAGGAAATTCATTTTGTAAAATCTATAATTTTTCAATAATTCAATGTGTGTGTGTGTGTGTGTGTGTGTGTGTGGTGTGTGTGTGTGTGTGTGTGTGTGTGTGTGTGTGTGTGTGTGTGTGTGTAAGTGTGTGAGTATACCTGTGCAATCTGCATGTGTGTGTGCGCGCACGCACACACAAATAAAATGTAATAAAACAAAATCACATTCATAAATTAAAAAAGAAGAAAAGCACATTTTGCATAGCCAGTCAGTATGAGTATAGCATAGCACCCATTGTTAATTTTCAAAAAGAATTAAAATAGTTTAAATACTGTAATAATTTTTTTTTAAGTGAAGAATGACCATTGTCCAAAAGAAAAAAAAGAGACCAAACAACGTCCTCAACAGCACAGACAAAGAGGCCATTCATTTCGAATGTCACTTATATATATTCAACTTTTCAAGCCTGACCTTGCCAAGTTTATCATGAAGGCACTTAACTTGTGTTAGAAGAGCCATGCCAGTCATAGATGAGAGAATCTCACTGAGAATGCCTTCATGTTCTAACTTGTAATTTTTGGCTAAGTAAGAGTGGATCACGAATTCATTGAGAATTTAGGGGGGGGGGCTTCTTCTTATTTGCATGCTTCTAAAAAGATTACTTGTAAATCATGGTTTATGTATATCCACCTTTATGAAGTGAGTGGTGTGTGTGGTGTGTGTGTGTGTGTGTGTGTGTGTGTGTGTGTGTGTGTGTATGTGTATTGTGGTGTGTGTGTGTGTGTGTGTGTGTGTGGCATGTCTGTCTACAGGTCTGTGTGTCTGAGAGTGTGCGCGTGCATGCATGTGTGACACTGACAGCGACACTGACAGCAGGACAAGACTCCCTGACACACCATGATCTACTGCGATATAATTTATATTACAATACTTGGAACATGCCAAAAAAAGATAAAAAAAGAAAAACAGTTTGCATGGTGGAACTTTCTCTTCTTTTTTTCATTCCATCTCACTCAGTAAGATTCAAGACCATGTGCATTAAACAAGTTCAGCAGATACAGTAGACTATTACTATCTCACAAGTTGAGCATTTAACTATGAAGTGTGCATCTTTGCGTTCAAGTCTGTACGGAACCCTGTTTAAAATGAACTACTGTCACAACTTACAATACATGAGTAATATCGGTAATCATACACCGTAATCAATCATCTTTTCTTTCTAGATATTTCTTTTCTATCTTAGTGTGTGAATCACATGAAAGAACAAAAAATAGTGCTCTTCACATTCACAGCCATGTAACTGCTACAGCGCTGAGTGAATTACATAGCCGTTTTGTGGACATTGTGTCAAAACCCATTCATCAAGTGCGACTTATAAAATTCAAGTTATTGAATACCATAAGTACTAGAAGGGGTGACTGGAAGTGGAACACACACACTAACAGTAACACTAACACACCCACTGACCAGTACGCAATCTAAAGTTTGAATGCAAGTGTTGAGCACAGGGATAGCACATACATCACAGAAACCCAAGGATCACATAGTTAAAGCATAGCCTCAAAGAATGTTTTAGTGTGAAATCCTTTTAAACACCACAGCTTAATTCTATTTATTGAACATTACCTTTTTCACAGAAATCACGAGATATTCAGACCATCTACTGATCTAGGTAAAGGGTTTGACAAATCAGATTCTACTTTAAGTGTTCTCCCATGCATGTTTTTCACAAACACTACTTACCAAGTTACCATACTCAGTTATTCAGTTTAGTGTAAACTTACAGCACAGAATCATGAATTGTAATGAATTGATTGTTAACAGTTTTAAACTGAGTTAAGACGTCAATCCCTTTGTTGCCAGCATGAAAGTGTGAAAGTTTTTGTCCTTCAAATTTTAGCTTGTGAATCACTCAATCAGAGCTGTCTCTAAGTAGCAATAATTTCTAATATAATGTCAATGAAATGTAGAAAATGTAATATACTGATATAGTGATCATATACACAGACAACAAACACGCACAGACTAACAATCTCTTCTGATGAGCAGCTTTTCAAGAAAACTTGCCTAACATATAGCTCTAATATAATTAATACAATCAGACTACTGTAAACTACTACTACAGTTACTTGTATCATGTCATTGTGGTGTATTAGGTAGCCTTGACAATTAATAAGCAAAAACAAGTCGAACTCTTACGAGTTTCCCAATCACAAATGTTCACAGCAGTTGTGTGATGAACATTCCTGAACATTCCGGATCAAGAGTGTCTGGGTCTAGACTAGCGTGAGCTGCTTGGCCTAGTCAAGTCAAAGTCAAAAAACACTTTAATCATCCCTGAAGGGCAATTACAATACTGACAGGTATATTGATACAAATCATAATCAAACACACGAAGTAACTACATTTCATATTTGTTCAAACATTATATGGCCTAGTGTATTGCTGTCTAGAAATATGGAGTCATGGGCTGATTCACTCAGTGACTGACCTGAGTCAGTGAATTGAAAGATCACTGATCACTAATGTACCTCTAATATATTGACAGTTTTCTCAATATTGGTCATAAAGGCCTCTTAGTAAATGATATTGCAAGGGCTTCCCTTTCAATTTTGTGAGGTTACCCTCACACAAGTTACAATGCAGTATCTGTATAGTCTACAACAAGTTAAACACATGACCACATGTGTTTATGGCTTTGTCATTGCCAACGCCCCAAACTCAACAGTTTCATTTCTGCTCAAATTTACCGAGTAGGCCTAGAAATAAACTGGATAAGTTTAACACTAAACGCAGTTTAGCAGTTTTTTCGCAGTTTCATGTAACAACAGCCCTGTCCTGGTCATGTGAATGATGTTCGATACAAACAGGCTACAAACGTGACAAAGCTATGCCTATCGTAGAATGAATCTGGTTTCAAAGGTTCGAAACAAGTTTTTTGTAGTAGGCCTACAACTAGTCCATCACGATAAACTGCTATGACTGTAAAGCATTTTATGGAAGAGAAATATAGCCATACAAGATGAAAACATATGACCAACCTCAAGAGGATGAAGAGCTCCAAAACACTGAAGTGACTAGGCCTAGTAGGCCTAACCAGTACTGGTGTAGGTCTACTGCTAAGAAATGACAAACTTGATAAAGCCACGAAGTATTGACTAGGCACAACTTAAAAACAGCACAAACCGCGTGAACCATTTTCACCAAATTTAACCTAATATCTGGGACCCATTCAACAAACATAGTTGCAGATATGTACAAACCTTTCATCCTTCCACAACACAACTGCAGATTTTGATCAGAATAGACGCGATTGTACAAAATTTTGCGTTTGTTTGACCCCGGTTCCTAATTTCGCTCGCCCATGCACTCTGCAGGTACTTCCGTTGACCCGTATTTGTACAAATTTGATTGGTCAGAATAATGAATGTAGCTCAGCATCTGTGGACAGCATGTTTAGAGCCTCCGACGCATGCGCATGTTTTATGTCTTCATTGCGATTGGCCAATGGTGTGTCAACAACAAGGTCGAAGCTCGAGTGATTGTTTCTTCTCTTCGACCTAATACATACACAAGGTCTAGGCTAAGGATCAGGATAATCCAACGCAAAATTAACTAGGGTTAGGGTAATGCAATATCTAAAAACAAATCAGAGTTAGTTTATGAATGATGATCGATTTTATTCATACAACAAGAATGTGAGACTGTGATTTGACTCCTCGCTTCTTGCAGAGAGCGAAAGCGGAAATGACTATTTTCAGTTTCACTGTTCTGCTTACTTGTGTAACCGAAACACATGGTGGTCTTATATATATATTTTTAACAAATAGCTGGCAATACAAGCCACCAATTGGTCTTACTTTACTAGTAATGTGCAAATTACTTGATAGTAATAACAGCTAATGTGCCATATTAATTTTAGTCTCTAGATGAAGCAGAGGTGAAAAAAAATAATCGATGACGTGTGCCCACCTTTCTGGTGTGTTTGTAAGTTGAATTATTACAAAGGGTATGTGCTTCCGCAATATTGTGTTGTTGCACAGTGTGGATACACGAATTATCAACATCAATAAAGTCACACAGGCTATCGGGAGACAGTCCCTTAGCCAAGGCTATTTAATTTTATTCATTTCTGGAACAAGCCGAATAGGAATAAAGTT
>JASPKP010001636.1:12500-20000 GCA_030674155.1 Stramonita haemastoma | reverse complement strand
TGCAAAACAAGAGAACGGATCAATAATTTTAATACATCCACTCTCAATTTCTGAGACTTACAATCTATTGGAAAAAGAATCCAAGAATGAAATGAAATTATTAGTTAAAGATTTTGGCAGCATTTCTAAACATCATATTGTAAAGGCTTATAACTTAAAAAATATAGTTTCGAACTTTCCACATTATAGTATGGCGAAGCTCAGACAAGTAATCTCGCTACTTTACAGACTAAAGCTAAATGCATTTAAAACAAAATTTGTGACAGGCGTTACGTGCTGTTGTGGTGAAAACATTTCAATTTTTCATTTGATTTTTGAATGTAAAGTTTTAAAAACCTATTTGCCCAATATTCCCGATTGTTCATTAGAAAATGTTTTCAGTGATTTTTCATTAATGTTCAGAATTTGTGAATGTTTGCTTCAAAGTCCAGTTGCCCGTTTAGTTTAGTTTGGACTTTAGCTTTTTTCTTGTTTTAATAACATTTTAATTTTACCGATGATAATTGTCTGTTAAAACACACACACACACACACACACACACACACACACACACACGCACACACCACAACACAAACACGCACACACAGTCACACACACAGTCACATACACAGTCACACTCACACACACACACAGTCACACACATACACACACACGCACACACACACACACACACACACACACACAGATATTGTAGCATTTATTTTACTCAAGTTTACTTGCTTCTATTTGTCCTTTTTTATGGTTCAAGCTTTACTGATAATTAGACCTATAAATCTTTTTTTTTTCCTTTTTTTTTCTTCTTTTTTTTAAATCCTCCATTCACCTGTCCTCACAAAGACACCGACATACTTCCTCCCCCCCCCCCCTTTATTTGTCTAAAATCACTTTTTAGTGGATAGACGTTAAAAGGAAGACACACACACACAGATATTGTAGCATTTATTTTACTCAAGTTTACTTGCTTCTATTTGTCCTTTTTTATGGTTCAAGCTTTATTGATAATTAGACCTTTTTTTTTTTTCTTTTTTTTTTTTTTCTTTTTTTTTAAATCCTCCATTCACCTGTCCTCACAAACACACCGACATACTTCTCCTCCCCCCCCCCCCCCCCCTTTATTTGTCTAAAATCACTTTTTAGTGGATAGACGTTAAAAGGAAGACACACATGGCACACAGGGGCGCGCGCACACACACACACACACACTCTGGATGAATGAGTGGATGGATGGATGGGTAAACGGATAGATGAATGGATGGATGGAAAAAGGGTAGTAGCAGTGATGATAATGATAATGATTACAACAAGGAATATCGATGATGATGATGATGGTGAGTACAACAATGAATATTGATGCTGATGATGATGATGATGATGATGATGATGACGACAACATGATGGTGATGATTAGAATATGACTGACAATAATGATGATGATCGATCATGGTTGTTGGTGATGTCCCTTGTTTCCTGGGGTGCACACACATTGCTCACTCCCTAGCTCACTGCCTCAACAGACACACCCCTCAGTTGGCTCGTTACCTTGCAGACTGCCACTCACTTTATTCTCAGCTGAAAAGTGTCTTTTTACGGCAATCCCCAAATATACGCACAGCAACCATGTCACATCTTCCCCCTTTTCTTTTCAAAGTTTAAAAGACAATTAAAATTTAAGACCCCCGTTTCTCCCTTCCTTTTCCCCAAGTCCAATGGTAGTCTACTTTCTATAATAAAAGTTAAATGGAGCTAAATCAATCGTAAAAGTCACCATGTAATTCAAGTCAATATGCACGAATGCAACCTTTAAAATTTTAAGGCAAGTACAATGACATCAACATTCTTCCCTTTTAAAACAGGTGTTTTGCATAGTCATTCTTTGAAAATTAAAACACGATCTAAAAGGGTTTCTTTTCTTTAGATTCTCTGCTACTAAGCACCAAAATAATTCTTATTCTTCTCAATGAATCGATGCTTGTTTAGACTATAATTTGTTAAACAGGCAAAAATTTTTTTTAAATACCGTACTATACAATCTTTCTTTTTTTTCCTTCTCATTATGGATCACCCTTGGTGTAAGCCCAGCATGGTTGTAAATTATGCATATAAAATCCTCGTCATTAGTTGTACAGATCCTAATATAAAACAATCAAATCTCGACTAAAACCCTCTTCATAAACATTCAACATTTTGGACGAAGCAGCAATAAGTCTAACATTATCGAAGATACAGTGCACCTTTATAATTATAGTTCACAGTCAAAGATGTAACCTGTTCTTGAGTTCTTGTTATCCAATTTAAATAAAAATTTAAAAGAGAAAATAAACAGTATGGGTCTTCAAGCCGTATCCACAAGACCTTGGCAGTTTCACCTATTAATGTATTATTGAGCTTCTTTCTTTTCTTTTTTTTTCTCTAAGCATTGTCAAGCTCATACAGTTTTGTTTTTTTTCTTTGGTTAGTTTGCAACTGGTTCAGCATCTGGGCATGACTTGGTACACTGAATGACAGCAAACATGTACAAAATGTAGTACTCACCCCAAAACTGAAGTCCCAAATATAACTTCTAAACTTGAAAAGAAACCTTTATTATGCCTAGGCATTTACGATTAACTACCACGTTCCTTCGACTAATTTTATTGAAATCTTGCCGGTCGGTGGATTTGTTGGCCGGATCTGGTAACTCGACCAGGTGACTGCGGCTGGTGAGGTGTTGAGCTCTCCCTCCTCTGTGGTGATGGAGAGAACGTAGGGGCCGCAGGTGTAGGGGTTCCTGATGCTCCCTCGTAGGACCCGTACTGGGTCACCGGGGATGATAGGCCTGGTTGCCCGCCGGTAGGCTGGGTAGACACTGGCTCCAGCGCCTCCTGGTTGTGGTGATCAGTTGGCGGCGACGGCATTTGCTGGACCCATGGTGGCTCTGTCGTTCGCTCGTTCATTGTGGGTGTGGTATCTGGACGAAGGTGTCGTCGATTGCGACGCAGTTTTCCTCGTGGTGTCTGGATGACGTAGGACCGCGGTGCATGCTGATGCACCACCTCTCTGGGCAGCTTCCAGCCCTTGTCATTGTCCAACTTAACAAAGACCTGCTGGCCTGGGTGAAGCTCCCTAAGAGGCTGGGCTCCACGATGTGCGTTATATGCATGTTTCTGGCACTGTTTGGCTTGAATGTCCCGAGCGCGCACTAAGGCAGGGTCAATGGGAATGGGAATGAGAGTTTTGGGGAGGACTGGGAGGGTGGTGCGGAACTTCCTGCCACAGGCCAGCTCTGCTGGGCTGGCTCCCAGTGCTGGTATGGGCGTCGATCTGTATGTCAGGAGGGCGAGGAAGGGGTCGTCCTGCCTCAGGATTCCCTTCGCAATTTTCGCTGCGCTCTCTGCCTGTCCATTGGCTTGTGGATAATGAGGGCTTGATGTCGTATGGCAGAAATTCCAATCTCCTGCAAATTGCTTGAACTCCCCCGACGAAAATTGCGTTCCACTATCTGTTACTACTGTTTCTGGCACCCCATGTTGTGCAAAGCAGGCTTTCATTTTCACCACTACCTCCTTCGCAGTCAGTTTTGATAGGCTGGCAATGTTCAGGTATCTTGAGTAGCAGTCTACTATGATGAGATAGTGTGCCTTTTCCACTTCACAGATATCTACACTCACTCGCTGGTACGGTCTCTCTGGTGGATCAGATGGCATGAGCGGTTCAGCCCTCTGAGAAGGCTGCTTTTCTAAGCATATCCGGCACTTAGACACTGTCTGGCGAATGTCCTCTGCTATTTTCGGCCACCATACACACTGCTTTGCCCTTTCTCTGCACTTTACAATTCCTAAGTGTCCATCATGAATTCTCTCTAACAATTTTTTTCTCATAGAGTGGGGAATCACTATTCTGTCTCCACGAATCAAGAGTCCATCGCATACACTGAGTTCGTTTCGGAGAACAAACAGGTCTCTAGCAACCAACTGTACATCTGCCTTGTTTTCCGGCCACCCGTTCATAGTGTACTGCATGGCTGCCTGCAGGTTCACATCTTTCGGAGTTTTCTCTCGGATTTCTGCCAATCTGGCATCTCTCATCGGCTATGATGCCATGATTTCATTCACATGTGACTGCACTTCTGTGTGTGTGGAGTTTCCATCTTTCGTATTCATTGGGCTTCTTGACAGTGCGTCGGCTACATGCATGCTTTTTCCCGGGACATGTACTGCCTTCAAATTGAACCGTGTTAGTCTCAGCAACAATCTCTGGCACCTGAGTGGCGTGTCTGCAAGTTCTTTAGAGTTCATCAGCGGCACCAGTGGCTTGTGATCTGTGAGAATCTGAAACTCGGGCAGTCCTACCAGGTATCTTTCAAACTTCTCGCACACCCACGTTGTTGCCAGGCATTCCTTTTCGATTTGTGCGTACCTCTTCTCCGCATCTGTCAGAGTCCTGGATGCAAAGGCAACAGGCCTCGGCCCCTCGGGATGTTCCTGTAGGAGTACTGCTCCTAGGCCATAGCTGCTAGCGTCAGCACCGACTGTTGTTGCCTTGTATGGGTCGAAGAATGCCAGGGTTGGGGCCTCTGTCAGCATTTCTCGGATCTTGGCTGCTGCTTCCAACTGTGCTGGTCCCCAGATCCGTTCTCGATTCTTCTCCAGCAGCTCACTAATGGGTTTCAGAACAGTGGACAAGTCCGGCAGGTACCGCCCCAGGTAGTTCACCATTCCCATGAAGCGTCTCAGCTCTGGCAGGTTCGTCGGATCTGGCATTTCGAGGATCGCCCTAATCTTTGTTGGGTCTGGTGATGCCCCTTCGTGGCTGATCTTGTGTCCTAGAAACTGAACCTCCCTCTTCTTGAACTTGCACTTGCCTCTGTTCAACTTCAAGTTTGCTGCTGTGAGTTTCTCTATGACCCGATCCAGCTGACGGTCATGTTCTTCTTCTGTCTTTCCAAAGACCAAGATGTCATCTATGTAGCTGATTGCGTTGGTCTCATCTCTCAGGATCCCTTCTACAACCCTCTGGAAGATCTCTGGGGCACTGCTAATGCCAAATGGCAGTCGCTTGTAATAGAAACGGCCACAAGGCGTGATGAATGTGGTCAATTCTGCGGTGGCAGGGTCTAACGGAATTTGATAAAATCCCTGTGCGGCATCCAGCTTGCTGAAGAATTTAGCGTCTTTTAATTTGGTGAGAATGTCTTCGATTGTAGGAATTATGCATCTCTCCCGCTTGAGGGCCTGGTTAAGTTTTCTGAAATCTGTACAGATTCTCACTGCTCCTGAGGGCTTCAGGACTGGCACCATAGGTGCACACCAGTCTGTTGGTTAGGTTATCTCTTCAATTATGTCGCTACTCTTCATTTTCTCCAATTCTTCTCTGACCTTCTTAACCAGAGGGATCAGAACCCGTCTTGCTGTCATAACAGAATGTGGTTGTATATTTTCCTTGAGTGTTATGTAAATTGGGTCGCACTTCACATGATCACTGTTAGACCCTGAAAACAGCTCTTCCTCCGTCCTCACTACATTTATCCTCTTTACAAGCTCTAGTCTGTCCGCTTCTTTCCTTCCCAGCAGACAGTCCGTTTGTGCATTCACAACGTACAATTTCAAGTTGTACTTCTTTCCCCTGACCTTCACATCGACCTTTATAGTTCCCCTGCAGTCCAGTACTCCCCCTGGGCTCCTCAACACTGTTCTGGTCCGAGTTAATTTTGGTTTGGGTCGCACAGTATTGTGGAGAGAGAGAGGAATAACTGAGACATCTGCTCCTGTGACTATTTTGAATGTGGCCTGCTTGTTGTGGAGGTGGACGTCTACAGTCCATGCTTCAGTAGCTTTCTTCCTGCCCACTGACATGATGTACGCTTCCTCTAGATGTTCGTCCTCTTCGTCATATTCTTCTTGTATCAGGTTCACTGAAGCTTTGCCTTTGCCCATTCTTGATCTTGCAAAGTGGTTCATCTCGCCACATTTCTGGCATTGTTTGTTATATGCTGGGCATCTTCTTTGTGCATGAGTACTTGCGCAGAACCTACAGTCCTGAATCATGACGTCTCTTCTTCCTCCTCCTCTTGCTCCACTGCCTCCACGTGATGAGGAATATCCTCTGGTACTTCTACTTGGGCCATCTTTACCTTGGTGTTGACTTCTACCCCTGCCTCTCTGCACAAAAGCAACCTCACGGTCTTCTTCACTTGTGTGTCGCTGTGCTTGTAGTTGTGTTTTCACGAGCTCATATTGACAAACGATTATAACGGCTTTTTGAAGTGTTAAGTCAGCTTCTAGTTGCAGTTTTTCAGATACTTGTTGGTCCTGTATGCCCAAGACGAGTCTATCCCTAATAGTGTTTTCTTTGTCTGGGAAGTCCACAGTTTCCGCCAAATCATACAAGGCCCTAACGTACTCTTCCATGGTCTCCCCTATCTGCTGGTTACGTTTGTGGAAAACAGCTCGCTCGTGGATTACATTTCTTTTTGGCATAAAGTATTCTGTGAAGGCCTTCTCGACTTCTACATAATTTTTCTTTTCTTCTTCTGTGAGGGTTAATTGATTGAAGACACAGTCTGCTTCTGGTCCCATTATGTACACAAAGCTGGCTACTTGGATCTCTCCGGACTTCTCAGTCAACTCAGTAATCAGTCTATATCTTCTGAATTGGTCTCTCCATTGAGTCCACGAACCTGGCTCTTTAAAGTTAAACTCCTCTGGGGGCTTTATTCCTGATGCCATCTTTGTGTGTGCCTAGACCATTTATCACTGGTGAAACAAAGCTCTAACTTAGGCCTACTTTCACTTTGGTGAGTAGTTATCACTCCGACACTCAGTTTCGTCTAAGTCGGAAAGTTGTCTGCAAATTCATAAACATAGACCAGTCTCTTGCACTAAGTTTCAGGAGCTGCACTGTTTTGACTTTTAATAATATACTAGTTCCACCATTCTGGTCTCTAGGTCCGTTTACAGTCTATTAATGTTTAACTTCTGACACCATGTTTCGTGGGGTGCACACACACTGCTCACTCCCTAGCTCACTGCCTCAACAGACACACCCGTCAGTTGGCTCGTTACCTTGCAGACTGCCGCTGGCTTTATTATCAGCTGAAAAGTGTCTTTTTACGGCAATCCCCAAATATATGCACAGCAACCATGTCACATCCCTGTTGCGTGTGAGTTCCCCAACTCAGGAGGAGAAAGAATTGCCAAGAAGATTTTGAAAAGCAAAAAAAAAAAAAAAAAAAAAAAAAAAAAAAAAAGTGAAGTGAAGAAGAATTTCGAAGCGAAGAAGAAGAATGCAACAAAGAAGAAGAAGAAGAAGAAGAAGAAGAAGAAGAAGAAGAAGAAGAAGAAGAAGAAGAAGAATGCAACAAAGAAGTAGAAGAAGAAGAAGAATGCAACAAAGAAGAAGAAGAAGGAGGAGGAGGACGACGACGACGATGAGGACGACCACCACGATGAGGAGACTTTAAACACAGACCCTGTGTACAAACGCTAGATATCTTACACACATGTTAGAAACAGCCCAACATCT
>JASPKP010001636.1:2500-7500 GCA_030674155.1 Stramonita haemastoma | reverse complement strand
CGAACACCCACCCACCAAAAGAAACCCCCATACCAACACCCTCACCCTCTCCCCCTAGTGCAAACACAAAACAAACAATCATCAACAACAACCACAAAGAAACCAGAACAGACCAATTTGCTTACAGAAATTTTCCCCATAAAGAATACCAAACAGCTTATACCCCTAGATAAAATAACAAACGTGCCCCCCCCCCCCCCCCAACAAAAACAACAACAACAACCAAACAAAGAAAACAAAACCCAAAGTAAACACACAAACAACAAATAAAATAAAACAAACAAACAAAAAAGAAACGTTAAAGGGTTGATACTGGATGAGTGAAAATAATCACATTTTGCAAAAGTAACAACCAAATAAAAAAAACTCCCCCTCCCCATTTTCTACCCACTCCCCATTCCCACCCCCCAAACAAACAAACAAACAAACAAACAAACAAACAAACAAACAAACAAACAACCACCACCAACAAAACAACAACAAAAAACAAAACCTAAAACAACAAAAAAAAACCCCACCGGTGTCAGCCTACACCAGGGAACACCTCACAACATCGTCACCGCCAAACAAGGACAGGTACTGATGAGACTTTAAAAAGAAAATCGATCAATATTCAGACAACAAAAGCCTGCTTTTTTCAAGTGCTAACGCTTCGGAAAGAGAGGTCTAGAACCTTTCATAGTTAGACTTCGATCTCTTCCTGTGAATGCTTGTGAGTCTTCAACTTGGAAAACTATACATTATTGACATTGCAGTCTTCATTTGTAAAGGCTTGTTTACTTTGTGCCCGGAGCGTAACGCCAGTGTGTAAATAATTAAGTGGAGTTTGTTGTTTTTGGGTGCATTTGTGTTGTGTGTGTCAACTCGGGAGGATTAGTCTCCCTTTTTTTTTTCCTCCAGTGGTAGAACTTTACGTTGTTTGTATTGTTTGTAGTAGGCTAGATCGGAGAGGCTGGATCGATATAATTGATGGTTTCATGTTTTGTTTTGTTTTTTGAAAGGGGTTTTTCTTGGGTTTTTCCCTGTTTTGTTTTAAATTTTAAAAATTATATTCTTATATTTCGAGGATAATGGAATAAGCACTCATATGCTTTTCTTTCCTTCTTCTTTTTTTTTTTTTTTACATCACAGTCCCTGTGTGTATGCAGTTTTGTACATTTTGTCATCAGTTCCCACCGGCACACAGTGGCCTACTCGTCTGAAAGCGGAACGTCTTTTAACGTGTGCGCAAGATGGTCATGCGTGCGTTCACACACGGGACCTCAGTTTATAGTCTCATCCAATGAAAGAGTTATATTCATTTATTGGTATTTATTTATTCATGATTGAGGGTAAAACGAGAATAAATAAAGGGAACAGTTGATATTAGTTTTGGCAACGATTGATTTTATTATTCCTTTACTTATTGTGTTTATCAATAATGTTCTTATTATACGCTTTTCTTATTTTTTCTTATTTAACTTCTTTCAGTATTCATTCATTTTCATTAAAAAAAATTCTCACTTTAAAAAATAAGTTCTTTAATTTCAAGGATAATGGGATAAGCACTTATATGCTTAATTTTTTTTTTCACATACAGTCTCCACGTGTTTTCACTTTTTTCAATCTTGTCATCCGTTGCAACCGGCACAAATGGCCGAATCTTTCTAAAGGCAGTACAGGTTTTAACGTGTGTGCAAGATGTTCTGCGTGCGGTGGACATGGGACCTCAGTTTATAGTCTCATCTGGAGGACTGAGAAAATCAAAAGCTGTAGGAAATTGTACGTGCAATGAAAGTTATGTGTAAAAAAAAAAAAAAGAATTGAGAGAGAGAATCTTTGAATTACTTAGAATGTAGGATATAATTTATTTGGTTTATCACGAATATTTGAATCATTCAGTATGCAGTATACGTTTGATTTATTAAAAATGTTTGAATCGTTTGAAATACAGGATGTATTTGGTTTATTCCAAATGTTTGCACAATTTGAAATTAATTTTTGGCTCATTAGGACTGTGAATTATTTTAAATGTAGTATACATTTAGTTTATTACGAAGGTCTGATTCTGTTGAAATGCATTTATTTGCTTCATTTAACACACACACACACAATATATATATATATATATATATATATATATATATATATATATATATATACATACGAGTGTGTGTGTGTGTGTGTGTGTGTTTACTTTACGAGGTTAACCACCTGATTCAGGGACTGCAAAATAGTTCTCAATAATAGATTTGAGAAAGAAAGGTAGGCCTCACGCATTTGAAATGAAATATTTCAATTTGATTACACTGAGTTCCAGCAGATGCTATCCGATTTATGCTCTGTATCAATGCCTATCCATCATCGCATTTGAAAAATAATGTATCTCTGAACTATGATTTATTTTTGTAATTAAATGAACGTCTCATCGGAGATTTCCGATTTATGGACAATAATTGAATGAGTATGAAAAATAGTATATAAAAACAATTGTCTATTCTCCTCTGTTAGGGTGTGCTAGGCGAACACATGTATGCTAGCCCTCAAACTCACCTTACTTTTCCCACAGTGTTCAGAACAACAATTTTATAGCTGTACTGGTGGGATAGACTATCGTCAACAGTACTTCAAGAATTTTGAGAGAACAAAAACTAGAGATGAATCATGGTATCCTCTTTTCTTTCTTTCTTTTCTTTTTTTTGTGTTTGTTTTGTACCCTCCGACACGCTTCATACCAATGCGCGACATTTCTAATTGTCTCCCCCTGATCAAAGAACACTCTTGCCTTCTTTGGGGCTACTAAAATTCATAAAGGCTCGGCCTATCATGGGAGTTAATTCGTGCGCATGCGCAAAGCTTTTGAATTCACTCCCATGGAAAGAACGCTGTCGCCTTCTTTGGGGCTACTAAATTTCATAAAGGTTCGCTGCATCAGGGGAGTTCATTTGTCAAACTCGCATAACGATTATTTATTATCGCTGTCTGCCGTCCCTGTTCTTTGACAAATTACACCGTTTAGATGGCGAGAAATACCGTCTAAATGCTGAATATTTCGCGAATATTTACTCAGTCATAATAGCAAATTAAAAAGAAAATTTAGATTAAATATTTACATACATTTTCTTTGCCGACGAGAGGTTTCTTGTCAGTTTACAGTCGACATCGCTTTCAGTCTCTCTGTTCGGAATAGTTTTAATTTGTTTCTTTTGCCTTTAATTTTTTGTTCGGTTAGTCGAGGTTTTCGTTCTGTTTGGGGCTGGTTTAAAAAAAATATTGTTTTGCAATGTTTGCGGTGTAGTGCAGCTTAAAATACTAGAAATATGTATTTTAAAAAATCTAATCCCTGTAAAAAGAAAAGTGTGTTGCTGTGGCTGAAGTTGTCCTCATTACATTACAAAAATCTTTCGGGTGAGACTATAAACCGAGGCCCCGTGTGCGAATGCACGCAGAACATCTAGCGCACACGTTAAATACTGTTCTGCTTTTGGTAAGAGTAGGCCATCGTGTGCCGGTGGGAACAGATGACAAGATTTACAAATCTGCATGCACACGGGGACTGTATTATAAAAGCATATGAGTGCTTATTCCATTATCCTCGATATAAAAGAATGAATAAATTAAAAAAATAAACGAAACTGTATGCCAAACAGGGAAGAATATAATTAAAAATAAAACAACAATGATATGTACCTACACCAAATGCCTTGTAAGACTTAACAATAAACCCTTAGCAATAATAGCAAACACTTACTTGATATCATCCATAACTTGTTCAAGGGAAGTTTGGGGAAAACTAGGTAAGTAAGGTTTTTAAATCTTGCATTCGAGTACGATATGGGTATTTGAAGTATCATTGTTTCCACATAAACATTTAACATACTTGCTAAATTGTGTGATAAAAGCGCATAACCGGATTCTAAAAACTAACGACTGAAGCTGTCTTACTTTGATAGCATTTGTATGAGTCTTTGACTCATGTATGCTTTCAAAGACTTTTTTGGTTGAAAACCATTTTGCAAACTGTTCTTTGTTGTATCATTTCAATGAATTTGTTTGAGGATGCTTGTTCTAACAAATGGTATCCATCTGGGATAGATAAAGTGTATGTTCAGATTAATTTAACGTCTTTTCACAAGTTGTAATAGTAGGAGAGAGAGAGAGAGAGAGAGAGAGAGAGAGAGAGAGAGAGAGAGAGAGAGAGAGAGAGAGAGAGAGAGAGAGAAGATTGTGTGTGTGTGTGTGTGTGTGTGTGTGTGTGTGTGTGTGTGTGTGTGTGTGTGTGTGTGTGTGCATCTACGCATGCATACATGAATGTATGGACGTACATTTTGCAATATTTCTACATTTATTCATTCATTCACCAATCTATTCATTTATCTATTCATTTATTTATTTACTCATCTAATGATTTAGCCTGTATCGGAGGTGCAGATTCCAGGACGCAAAAAAGGTAAAACACAAATGCACCACCAATTATAGCAGCAAAAAGTGAAAGCAAAAAAAAAAAGAAAGAAAAAAAGACCCCCCACCCCCCACAAAGTGAAACCAAAGACCTAAATGATAGTCTTTAAAAAACAAAGGAGAGACAAAGAGAACAGTCTCTTCTCTTCGCTCAACAACAAATGAACAAAGACGTTTCGGGATTCGCACAGAATATGCTGTACGCTGGAGTGGTTTCCCTTTGCCGGAAGTTGTGTTCTGCTTTTAATATGTGCCGGTAAGTATAACATATTCATAATCCTGTGGTATAACATATTCATAATCCAGTGTAATAACATATTTATTCATTTTTTTAATTTTTTAATATTTTTTTTGTTATAACATATTTGTAATCCTGTGGTTTAACATATTCATAATCCTGTGGGTTTGTAACTCGTGTCTTAGCACGCATAAGCTTGCATGACATTGTTGCTTTGAATTTGTACCATTTTTAGGGTGGTTTGCAATGCCAAAGTGGGATGACTTGCGGTGACCACAGTCCCTAAATCGCATATCTCGGCAGGGACTATAATAAAATCTAA